>JALJCO010009690.1:0-118700 GCA_023101725.1 Atherinomorus stipes
CCTCTAAGGTCGCTTTCACACTTGGCCAAGTGGACTCGGTCCGATTGGGGAGCTAAAAGTTGCAACATTGTTGCATTAATAATTCATTTTGGTTTGGCTTTCACACTGTGATTTATGATCCGCTCCGAACTTTCTGAGCAGCATTACGTGGTTTAAAAAGGCGCTCGTTGATTGGACAAAAGTAGGAGTGGAAATCCCCCCCACCCCGGAAAAACAACAGTCAATTATTATATGTCATGTAATATAAATAAACATGTCAATTATACACCAATTATTTTTGTATTTTAAGTCTTTATAGATTTTTTATGTATTTTTTCTGTAAAAATTAGCATTTTTACTCAATAACTTTGAGGTCATGTGACCTTTTGACCCCAAACCAGGTCAGGATTATAGTACTACTCAAGCTGCCCAAGATACGCCAATTATTTTTTGATTTTAGGTCTTTATAGATTTTAAATGTATTTTTTACTGTAAATATTAGCATTTTTGCTCAATAACTTTGAGGTCATGTGACCTATTGACCCCAAACAATTTTATTGACCACAAAATTCTGGAATGTGCTGCTAGGTAGCTGCAGTTTGTGATAGCTCTCCCTTAACTTTTGTGTTTTTTTCAAATATAGTTGTCTTTTTTATCGACATTACTTGTCAGATTAGGTTTTTCTTAGAGGATTTTTTATGCTGGTTTGAAGGGTGTAATTCAGGAAATTTTTCCTCATATATTTTGCTTTTTTCACTACTTGTTATGATTTGTATCCATAGCAACGGAAAAATTGTTTACCACCGGGATCAACTGTTAAAACTCTCCCAAAATCAAGATTTTCAGCGAAATAACACGTCAAATCCCAGTGGAGTTAAGGAGAAAGACAAGAGGATGCAGGGCAGGGGTAAGGCAGAGAGAAAAACGGTGGAGATTTAAACCGTTTCTTCCAACTGTTGTGATCAAGGCCGCCTTAATGCACGGGCTTACCTGGGCTGAAGCCCAGGGGCCAATGGAGTTCAGGGGCCTATCATTTTTGGGAAAAAAATTGCATAAAAAGTCAAGTTATTATGCAATTTGTCAGTTTTCCTGTCAATCGCATTATATGCAAATTAGAAACTGCTGATTGATCCAAATAAACCCGTTCCTACCAAGCCCCGCCCCGCCGCCATGTGACAATCTGATGATGCTCCATCACTTAACTTTAGAGACAGGTGTAGGTTGTGTCGGCTAAAAAATGACGGTTTTAGAGGTGTTTTCACAAGAAAATAACTAAAGAGCATCCCGAAGCTCTTTGGATTCTTTCAGCCTCACACAAATGACAGCGAGGAAACCGCTCATCTATCCCACTGAGGAGGCAGCGATGCCCACGCTGATGCCAGTGGTAACGGACACAGGAGAGGAATACAGAGGTGGGGGGGGGGGGGGGGGGGGGGAGTGAGTAGAGACTGGCACACGCGCATCAGAGAGAGAGAGAGGAGGGGGGTCGAGATGGCACATTAGCGGTGACCTGGGCCTCTGGGGAAAACTTTGACCCGCCCAAAGTCCGCGCTTACAGGATAAAAATGGGAACGATACCTTGTCAAAATAAAAGTGCTGATAAATCTGCGTCAGAGCGCACGTGGCATGCGCAAAGTAACGGGGAGTGAGTAAACGGAGAACGGCTACGTTACTCTCCATCAAACATGAGGGTGATCATGTTTATCATTTAGCAGAAGGCAGTGACGTCCATAGCGACAGACTGGCGACCTGTCCAGGTGTACCTGCCTCTCACCTGATAATAGATAAACTCCAGCCCCCCTGCAACCCTGCTGCTGTGCAGAAAATGAATGGATGACAGTGACGTCCCCAGAAAAGCCATGATTGCTTATATTAATCCAGCAGCCGACTGTGGAACAGCAGACTCCAAACCAGAGAAACAGTTAAATGACCAATGTGAATACTGGACACAGGTTCTACAGAGGGATGTTGCAGGTGTGAAATATTTGGCTGAATGTGGACTTGATAGCTTTCATGAGTGGACCACAGGTTATTTGAGCAGCATGAACTAATCAGCCAGTTTGATTCTTTCTTAAAGTCTAGTTTGATTTGTTGCTGCTATTATTGATCTATTTTATTATTATTTATTTCAGATTTTGTATTATTATTATCGTTATTATTATCATTATTACTATTATTTTTCATTCTGCTCACATTATCTGAAAATCAATATCATGTCAAACTAAAAACAAAACACTCGGAACAGCCTTAGATAGTATTTTCTATAATGACACTCTTTTTTCTTTTTTTTTTTTTTTAAAGAGAAAAATCGAGTAAATTTGGAGGACGGGACAGGGCCTGCAAAACTTCTCAGCCCAGGGGCCTACCAGTAGGTTAAGGCGGCCCTGGTTGTGATGGGTAATGTAAGATCGCTAGCTAACAAGATGGACCAGCTTGAAGTGCTAACAAGGTCTCAGAAAGAGTACAGAGAATGCAGTATCATGTGTTTCACCGAGACATGGCTGCATGAACACATCCCGGACTGTAATGCGTCTGTACACGGCTTCAAGACGATCCGTGCAGACCGAAATAAACAGCTCAGCGGGAAGCGGAAGGGAGGCGGAATTGCAGTGCTGGTCAGTCAGCGTTGGTGCCATCCAGGACACATCACTGTCAAGGAGAAGATCTGCACAAGAGACATTGAACTGTTAGCTGTGAGTTTTCGTCCATATTATTTACCCAGAGAGTTTGCCTGTGTTATTCTGGTAGCGGTTTATATAATACCAGGTACCGCACCAGAGACAGCCTGTGATGTCATCAGCTCCGTCGTGGCTAAACTACAAACACAGCATCCAAACTCATTCATGGCGATCTCTGGAGACTTCAACAACGTCTCCTCTCTGCTACGTTGCCAACTTTCCAGCAGTTTGTCAGCTGCTCCACCAGAGAAAATAAGATGTTGGACTTATTTTATGCAAACACTATGAATGCATACAGCTCCTCTGCCCTGCCTCCTTTAGGAAGATCAGATCATAATCTGGTTCTTCTCACCTCCACCTACAAGCCCATCGTTCAGCAGCAACCAGTCATTAGGAGGACGATTAAAACCTGGTCTACTGAGGCTGAAGATGCTCTGAGAGGGTGCTTTGAGGCCACAGACTGGAATGTCCTCTGTGAACCTCATGGAGATGACATCAACACCATGACTGAGTGTGTGACAGATTACATAAACTTCTGTGTGGACAACATCGTTCCAACAAGAACAGTGAGGTGCTTCCCCAGTAACAAACCCTGGATCACCAGTGACCTGAAAAAGCTGCTGAACATCAAAAAGAAAGCTTTCAGGGATGGAGACAGGGAGTTACTGAAGACCACACAAAAACAACTGAAAACACAGACTAAGAAGTGCAAGGAGGACTACAGGAAGAAGTTGGAGAGCCAGCTCCAGCAGAACAACGTGAGGGATGTGTGGTCGGGAATGAAGAAAATCACTGGCTTCAAGTTAAAGGGGGACCAGACTGATGGAGGTCTGGACAGAGCTAACGAACTGAACATGTTCTTCAATAGGTTCAGTTCCCCCCCTGCCGACAACCCAACATTCCACACACCCTCCATGAGCCCACAGCTTTCCTGTCCCACCTCCACTCTGTCACCCTGCACCTCAGTCATGGACCTGAACACAGCCTCATCTCCCTCCACATCAGGACATCCTGAGACCTCTTTTGCCTCCACCTCCAGCCTGACTGTCTCCTGTGACCAGGTCAAGAAACAACTAGAGAAACTGAACCGGAACAAGGCTGCAGGTCCAGATGGTGTCAGTCCCAGAGTTCTCAAGACCTGCTCAGAACAACTATGTCTGGTTCTCCAGCACCTTTTTAACACCAGCCTGAGACAGAACAGAGTTCCTGTGCTGTGGAAAACATTCTGTCTTGTTCCTGTCCCTAAAAAACCACAACCAGCTGAACCAAATGACTACAAACCAGTTGCCCTGACATCTCACATCATGAAAGTCCTGGAGAGACTCTTACTGGCTCACCTCAACAAGCAAGTGAACACCTTTCAGGTCCCATTACAGTTCGCATATCGTAATGGGCTTGGGGTTGAAGACGCCATCATCTTCTTGCTTCAGAGAGCCCACTCTCATCTGGACCAGTCAGGCAGCACTTTGAGGGTCATGTTCTTTGATTTTTCAAGTGCATTTAATACTATTCAGCCTGCTTTGCTATGTCAGAAGCTCCATAACTTCCAGGTGGATCCCTCCACAACCACCTGGATTTACGACTACCTAACAAACAGACCACAGTTTGTGAGACTGAAAGGTTGTGTGTCTGAGATGGTGGTCAGCAGCACTGGAGCACCACAAGGGACTGTACTCTCACCATTCCTCTTTACACTGTACACCTCAGACTTCCAGTACAACTCTGAGTCCTGTCATCTGCAGAAATATTCTGATGACTCTGCAGTTGTGGGGTGCATCAGTGATGGACAAGAAGCTGAGTACAGGGAACTTGTCAATCAGTTTGTGAAATGGTGCAGTAACAATCAGCTCATCTTAAATACCAGCAAGACTAAAGAGATGATTGTTGACTTCAGGAGGAGCAAGAATAAGCAGCATAGTCCTGTCTACATCCTGGAAGAGGAGGTGGAGGTGGTGGAGAACTACAAATACCTTGGAGTTCAGCTGGACAACAGACTCGATTGGAAATGCAACAGTGACTACATCTACAAGAAAGGTCAGAGCAGACTCTACTTCTTAAGGAAGCTGAGATCATTCAACGTCTGCACCAAGATGTTGCAGATCTTCTACAAGTTTGTTGTGGAAAGTGCAATTAGCTTTGCAGCCATCTGCTTGGGAAGCAGCATCAGAATCAGAGACTTGAAGAAACTAAACAAGCTGATCAAGAAAGCTGGTTCTGTGCTGGGGATAACTCTGGAGCCGCTGGAGCTGATCGTTCAAAAAAGAATGCTGCACAAGCTGATGAAGATGATGGAGGACACTTCCCATCCTCTCCACAACACGGTGAAGAATCAACAGAGTGTGTTCAGTGGGAGGCTGCGTCAAGTTCGCTGTAGGACGGAGAGATACAGAAATTCATTCCTGCCAGCAACCATCACCCTAAAGAACAAGACTGACTGACTTTTTTGTTTATTTAAAAAAAAAAAAAAAAAGTGAGCTTTTACAATACTGAATTTCCCTTCGGGGATGAATAAAGTATTTTTCATTTCATTTCATTTCAAACTAGGTCAGGGTTTTAGTAATACCCAAGCTGGCCCAGATACACCAATAATTTTTTTATTTTACGTCTTTATAGATTTTTAATGTATTTTTTACTGTAAATATTAGCATTTTTGTTCAATAACTTTGAGGTCATGTGACCTATTGACCCCAAACCAGGTCAGGATTATAGTACTACTAAAGCTGGCCAAGATACGCCAATTATTTTTTGATTTTAGGTCTTTATAGATTTTTTATGTATTTTTTACTGTAAATATTAGCATTTTTGTTCAATACTTTTGAGGTCATGTGACCTATTGACCCCAAACCCAGTCAGGATTATAGTACTACCCAAGCTGGCCAAGATACACCAATTATTTTTTATTTTAGGTCTTTATAGATTTTAAAATTTATATGTCATCTTAGGTCTTTATGGCTTTTTTATGGATTTTTTTTTACTGTAAATATTAGCATTTTTATTAGCATTTTATCATAACAGTTATACTTTTTCTCTAAATTATTACTCATACACCAATTCTGTTATATATACAGTTGTATACATAATTTTGGGATGGAATTTCACTGGACAAAACTATCTACTCAGAGAAAACAGAGAAACAACCGGGTATTGCTTCTTTATTGATATAAAATACATATTCCGATTTTTTATAAGGGTACCACGAGCTTAATCATATTCCACCAAGTAAAGCATGCCACACACAAGACAGACAGACAGACAGACAGACAGATAGATAGACACACACATATATATATATACATATATATATGTGTGTGTGGGGGTGTGTGTGTTAATGTGTGTGCGAGAGAGTAGTCTTTTCGTTTATTTTAACTCAGTTGCTTAAACGTCACTCGATACATCTGCGAATTCAGCGCTTTATTTTGAAACAGGAAGTAGTTCCATGCTACGAAGTGGTTTCCGTGCATATACCGTAAAGCCTACGACAGAAGCGCACTTAAAATTTAAGAGCGGCTGGCTTGACTACGTGAAAACGAGAGGCGGCTGGCTTGACCGCAGTGTTTTCAAGCGGACCAGAGTTTGCTTGTTTGGTCCGCACCAGAGTTCGGATGGGCTTTCACACCCGCCCAAGCGAAGCGGACTATCCGAGGAAACGAACTCTGGTCCGTTTAAAGTGGACCAAACAGCCCTGGTGTGAATGCGACCTAAGTCTCGTCTCGGTTCCTGGTCTCGGGAATGTCTCGGTCTTGGTTGTGTGGTCTTGATTACAATGCTACTACACAACACGTCATATGCCAGCAACTGGATATCAAAACACTGTGTATGTAACGCCTACTGTGGCTGATTTATCAAAGAAAGGCAAAGGACATTATCGAGTCGAAATTATAAGAGCTGACATCAGACTGACTTTTACTTCCTGGGGAGAGCTCAGAGAAGAGGTAGGAAGCAAGACAGAAGTTGATGTATAGCATCATTAGGGGGAAAAACAAAGAGAGGAAACAAAAAAATCATAAAAATTCTTCAAAAAGAGTCAAAAAAAATATTTAAGGGAAAGGAAAGAAAATAAAAAAATTAAAACCAAAAGAAGACTAATTATGTGTAACTTCTTACAAGAGAAGAGAAATATAAGTGAAGGGAATTGGATAAGAATCTAATATTCATGGGTTTTAATTAATAGTAAATGAATAGAAAAGACCTAAATTAATAAATGAAAGATAGAAAGGTTTAAGAACAAAAAACAAAAAATAAAAAGGGGGGGGTGGTAAAAAAGATGGGATAAAAAAAATAATAAAAATAATATAATTAACTGAATCAACTCAATTTAAATAAGAAATAAAAACAATAACAAAAAAAAAAATAAAAAAAAAAAAAACATAATAATATAAAGGGGGGAATAAATTGTTTTATTAAAAGAGAAAAAAGAAATAATCTAATAAAAGAAAAAAAACAATAATTGATTAATTAAAAAATAAAATAAAAAAAAAAAAAAAAAAAAAATAAAAAAAAACTAAAAAAAAAAAAAAAGAAAAAAAAAATAAAAAATCAAAAAAAGAAAGGAAAGGTTAAAAAAAAAAAAAAAAAAAAAAAAAAGGAAAAGGAAAAAAGAAAAAAAAAGAATAGGATAAGAGAAAATCTTTATCTTCCTTTTTAAAATGAAAAATAAAATCAAGAAAATGTAAAAAACAAAAAAAAAAAAAAAAAGAGGGAGAGAAAGAAAAACCTTAAATAAATTAAAATTATAAAGAAAGAAAAAAAAATAACTAGAAAAAGGACAGCATGGAGGTTGCAGATGATCATTGGAACGTCTCCCGTCATATGTCAGTGAGAAATGACCACCTGGATGTTCACTTGAATAGTGGTTATAGATCTCAGAACACAGCAGAACTAAACAGGATTCCAGTCGGGAAGTAATATCTGATCAGAAATGATCTCATCAATCAGATCAGATCGTCTAATGACGCTTACAGCACAGAGCAAGTTTGAAATATTTAATAGATTAAGATCAATGATGATCAGTTCTCACCTGTCTGTCACGGGTGTCTTTAAGTTTGAAACCGATGAAGCTACACATCTGTTTGATTGATTCTACTGTTTGTTTTCCCCAAAAGATTAATAATTAAATTATTATTTCAATTAAATAAAGGAGATGCAATCGGTGTAACACTTTAAAAAATACAGCAATCCCCCTGTTCCACCTCTAGACTTTGTGCGTACGGATGGTCAGAGCTGTTCTGATATTTAAGAATGTTTCTAAGTAAAAGTACAAGATGGTAATTTCCACACTATTTGTAAATATGTTCTCATGTATGCAAGACAGGCAGATGCTTTTCTTGTCTTGAGGAAAATGGCTACAGAGGTTTTCCAGCAAAGACCACATGCAATGAAAAAGCAGGTCTTGGTAAGTGTTAAAGGACAGAAAAGGTCTGTAGCTAATTGTAAAACAAATGAAGTTAATTAACACTGAAGTCTGGAGCAGACTGGCAGCAACTTAGGCGTCGCTGACTCCCCATGAAATTAAGAGTGTCATGGTTAATGGTAAAAACACTTGGGCCCCACTCGACTAATGCTTTAAACCTGCTACAGTACAAATCCTGCTATAATGTCCTGACAGTTAGAATTGAATATAAACTGTAGAGCTAAGTGTAAGGGCTTTGTATCTGTGAGAGTTTCCCTTTAGAGCACATCATCTGAGAAGCAGCACGTCCAAAGGAATCAGTGTCTCATTACAAACAGTAAATCTAAGTGTAATTTTATTTGGGATGTCACAAGATATTCAGATATTGATTGATAACCACACATTTTTCTGGGAGAAGTTAAAGATGACCTGCAAAGAAATGTAGAATATCATTACAAAGTGGTGGAGAATACTCTTGTCTGATAGTTCCTGAAAAAACAAAATAACAAATAAAAGCCTATCCAGAACAAAGTTAGCATTATTCTTACAGTATGAACATGGAAAACATGTGAGCCACTCCTTTATGCTTTTAGCTTGCTATACTAGACCTTTAAATTTTCTCTTACAAGGAGCACTCTGTTGGCCCATTTTTAGAATTTTGTTGGCTATTTGATATGTTAAGCCCAGCTGAAGGCAGGACTACCTCATCAGATAGCATATGGATGGCAGTAGGTGAATACTACGAGCAGATACTGGTGTGAATAGTGTCTTCAGTGATTGTAGATGAGTGTTATTCAAAAAGGAAAAGATAAATGAGCATATCTTTAAGCAGATGAACGTTGCTGTCACCATCAGCCATTTCCATCACACATGTAGAAGCCTAAGGGTGTGTTCACACCAGACAGGTTGTCTTTGACTGAAACAAACTCCGGCTCAGTTTGAAATACAAGCACAGTGTGTATCAAACACACACACAAAGGTACACTTTTCAGCTTGTGATTTCAAGTTTACCTTAGAAATGCAGGAGCTGTGCTGCTGATTAAACTGTTTTAGCCAGGAAAAGAAAACTGACCTACAAGTCTGGGAGTCACAAGGTGAACTGGGAGGGGTTGCCAGTTCCTGAACTGATGCCCAGTGGCTTGTGTTTAGCATGGCTTTTATGTTCAATGGTTTAAAATGTTTTTATGTGCAAGTTAGTGGGACTTTGAACAATCTGACTGGCAGCACCTGCAGAGAGGACCTCCCCTGACTTGAATGGCCACAGCCTGCTTTTGGGAGAGGCCACTGAAACTTTGCTCTCAATGGGATATATGCACGACTCCACGACTTCCTGAACTCAGACATCACCTTCATTTCCTGTCTGTAATTACTGGACAAAATGATTCATCCAGGTGTGCCTGACCTCAGTAACTGGCCAGACACACCTGGATTCATCAATTTGTCCAGTCATGAAAGACAGGAAGCAAAGGTGCTGAAATTCAGGAAGTAGTGGAGTCATGTATATAGTCCATTAGATCCATCATGTCCAGGGCCCTCATTTAGCAACTGATCTTACGTACACTCGGATCTGTGCGTAGTTTTTGCAAGGGGTGGGTGTCAACAAAAAGGATGAGAACGATGAGGAGGTGCAGCAGAACCCAGGAACCAGGGCTCATTGGGGGATGGGAGTGTTGATGCGGGGGCTGTCTGGATTGGTGGTGCGGCCGGGATGACAGCAGCACAGTGGAGTGCTGGCCAGGGCTGAGGCCTGGAAACTGGGAGTAGAGCTACATAAGGACAAGCCCCCTGTCCAGGACCAGGGTGGAAGTGCGGCATAGAGAGCGGAATGATGCAAGCCAAAGATCGGCAGCCAGGGCGGGGGCATTATAGGTGCCTGGCTGTGGCTGGTGGTCTATCTCGGTAAGGCTGCTAGCCGACAGCAGTGAGAGGGTTGTGCCTTTGAACTACGCTGCCTCCTTACTCCTCCCCTCCCCAGGAACAGGCCTCATCCCTTTTTATTTGACTTTTTAACCTTCCTGTATATTTTAATCACTACCTACTAGCTAGGGTCTGTTTCTTTCCCCCTCCTCTTAGCAGAGGGTCGCACAGGCTGGCATCAGAAAGGACCAGCACCTCCCCTCCCTACTGGTTGGGTCAAGGGGGCATGAGGATCTTTAGGGCACATTGACACCAGCATTTTTTTCGAATTAGGGTCCATTTGCTCAGAAAGTCTGCTTTGGGGAATTGTGAACGTGCAAACGAACTCTGATTTGGAACAAACAAACAGACTCGGTCCACCTACAAATGCGGGTCTTGGGCCGCTTCAAGCGAACCAAATGCAGGCAATAGACTACACCTGCTGCTTCCTGCATTTAGTTCAGCACGGCATAGGGGATTATCACGCTTACCGGAAGTTCCCGGTATTTGGGCACTTCCTCTTCCGGGCCATGTTAATGACAGCCGTTCCTGCTCTGTTATACTGTTTAAATCGGATAAACTCCAAACATACTTAAGTTTTCATTCTAGACTGAAGTGATACTGGATCAAAAGCTGGATCAAAGCGATCGATTCGCCGCGGTGAAGGGCCGAACTTTATAATAAAACACACGTTTGTTTGTCGCCGGTGGGGCACAACACCTGCACTTCACAGCATGATAGCATTAGCCAGCTAGCGTTTACTGACGTGCTTAACATTGTGCGTCTTAAAACACACAAACATCTGAAAATCGGGTCTGTACCTCCCCGTTTCCAGTGGAACAACTGGGGACTGCCAAGAAAGGAGACGCTTTCAGATGCTTGTGTGTTTTCAGCCGCACAAAGTTAGGCACGTTATCGAGCTGGCTAATGCTAACCTGCTAACAGTAGTCCGTCAGCTACTACTCTGTTAAACTTTGTAAATCGGATAAACGCCAATGCCAAGTTTTCATTGCAGACTGAAATGATGCTAAGGAAGAAGTGGATCAAAACGACCGATTCGCCGTGGTGAAGGATCGAACTTTATAATAAAACGACACACGTTTGTTTGTAGCCGGCAGTCTGCACAGTCGTGTTGGCAGGCTAGCATTAGCCAGTGCCTAACTTTGTGCGGCTGAAAACACACAAGCATCTGAAAGCGTCTTCTTTTTTTGGCAGTCCCCGGTTGTTCCACTGGAAACGGGGGGGTACAGACCCAGTTTTCAGACGCTTGTATGTTTTCACAAGCGAAAAGTTGGTAACGTCAGCTAACGCGAGCTTGCTAACGCTAGCTGTAGTGTAGTCTGCATCATTGAAGTGCCGACTACAGACATACGTGCAACCCTGTTTTATTTTAAATTTCGGTCCTTCACTCCGACAAATCGCTTTCATCCACTTCTTCCTTAGTGTCTTTTCAGTCAGGAATCCATGAAAACTTAGGTACGGCTGGCGTTGTTTATTAGATGTACACAATGGAACAGAGCAGCAACATCGAGACTTGGATTGAGCCATTCCTGGCCCGGAAGAGGAAGCTTCAGATGTTTCAACTTCCGGAAACCGGAACGCGGAAGCGTGATAATCCCCTATTGTGCGTTTAATGTTGGGCATTGTTTGAAAACGCTACCAAAACAAACACGCGTGTAGGACTTCTTTAGAAATGGCTCGTGGTCAAAAGTGGAGACGACAAAGTGACAGTTTTAATTGATATATGGTCAGAAGTGAGTACCCACAAAATACTGCAGTTTTTAAAATAATTAGCAGTGAAATAGAGGCTACGTCAACATTATATGAAAATACATGAATATGCTTGTAAGAAGTGGCAGCTCAGGCGACGAGGCTCTGGCTTGTTTGACTAAACTGCAGCGTGAAAGTGATCTTCGTCCTGGAGATCACTCTAACCCCACCAGCAGGCCGAGGTCCCAATCGGACCCAGTCTAGCAGACTATCCTGGAGTGAATGCACACTTAAAGGAAATCTTTTGACCACACACTGCTTCATGGATTATTTCCAAAGTATTCTCAACATTGACTGTTTCAGTTGCTCTGTCAAAGTTCTGTTACGCTGTATTTTGAAGTGTTTAAACATCCTTAGTATAGCAAATATCATTAGATCTAAAAAACCCCTTTTCTGGAAGTCATTTTGCTCATTTGCTGTAAAAGAATGTAAATAAGGTGAATTTGACAATGCTGTCAAAGATGAGATGAAGTAACTTGTTTTTTGGGGTCATTCACAGAGGGAAATGGATGCAATAAACCATTATAAGATGAACATTCAGACATGCATTTCATAGTATAACCACTTCCTCTGGTCCATATCACCATATGTTCAGCCATTTTTATCTTCTGTCACCATGTTAACAAGGCCCGTCCTCTAATATCTTCAAACATTGTCATTAGGGGCCCAGGTTGGAGGTGTTATTCAACTAACATTTGTAAGGCCATGCATCACTTATGTCCCTGCCACACTCTGTACAAATCTAACAACCCCCAGTGGCCCCCTCCTCAGCCACCTGCAAATGTCAATTACCATATTTCCCCCTGACATTTATCAGTAATGGCTAACATGAGCTACGTCAAATCAGTGTCATTATGTTGGAGATGGACAAGGGAGGCGCTAATGGCTGCGTAGCACCATGCAGATACACAACAAGGCTCATTTATCGATCAGAGAAGGTTGAAGCTCGAGCACATCTCAATAAAGGCCGAACCACAATGTGATCAAAACAAATAAATTGACTGATTATGCTGTTGCTGCAGGTGCTCTTCTGTGTATTTCTCCTTTCAAATTCAACCTTTATTAACAGATGCAAGAATTATTGAGAAGTAGAATTTAATTTTCACAATGCGAGTCCAGTCTGCAACTCTGGCTGACATGTTTCTCCAAATGATTAAAATTTGCCTCTGTGTGCACATGCAGTGTCGGCCCCGAGTCCGTGTTATAGTTTGCTAGACCACCTGTTCTACAGCACAAGTTTGGAAAAAGAAGAGAACAAAAAGAAAAAAAATAAGGAAAGAATTAAGATACAATGAATTACAAAAAAATTGAACATGAGATCCAGTGCTCCGTGTACATGTCTGTGTGCTTTCAGAATGTTGGACAAATAATTTTTTTTAAAAAAGCCTCTGAGTGAGAGGTATAAAAATGTTGCTTCTTCCAAGAGCACTGCGTTAATAAAGGATTACGGTAGAAATACAGCTGACGCACAAACAGCAGTAGTAGCAATTAATGCAATTCAAAATGAATAGAAATTTTTGAGGCTGTCATATTTAAAAAAAAAAACATTTGCTAAATAAAAAAGGATGAAAAGCTATCCTATTGGTTGCTTACAAATATAGCTTGATGATCACACATCATAGGCAGTCAAGACACGTTGATAAAGTTCCTCTAATAAATGCACATTTTTATAATGTGTAAATTCATATTGATTAAAAACAATATTCAAAGGGTTGGAAAGTGTAATTTCATAATTCAGTTGTCAAAAATGTAATCTGACAATATTTCTCACCTGGATTTTAACGTTGCTTGTGTTTCTGCTCTCATTTTTGACCAAGTTAGCAGCTTAGTGTCAATGGTTTTTTGGACACTTTTCAGGTTTTTTTGTGTTTCCCTGCCGCAACACACCTGACTCATATCAGTGGCTCATTAACTGGCTGGTGCAGAAGTTAACCATATATACATGAATGCTACATATGGCGCCCCCGCTGCTGGCCAGTGAAGTCTAACGTCTGCACTGGCGGCCATCTTGCCACAATCAGCTCGCCCACTCTCTACATTATTTTAATGGTAGGCCTACATGTACTTTTTAAATAACCACAAGCTGCTTCATTTTTGACCAATTTTCAAACTGTTTCAAACTGCGTGCTTATCAATGAATATAACCAAATGTAGAAGTCACAAATAATGTTTTGGGCTTCTGATTGCTGGGTTGATGGCTTGGTTTATCTTGGTTGTCATGGTGATGTCAAGCATTGGTCGTGTGGAAATAGTCAGTAGCTGCATTCACATGGACCCAAATATACCAATTGCTTTCGGTTTAAAAGCTCTTTCGGAATGAAAATGAGCCATGTAAACACGTCTTTCCAAATGAAAAGTGCTGAACTGAATGAATTTACATTCGGTTTTACAGAGGTAGAATATTCCTTTCCCCAAACCAAACGGGTATCATATAAACTCTGAATCTGAAAGTTGTGAGGTTGCGCTCTTAGAGCGCATGCTCCGACAAGATGTCAACATGCAACGAGTGACATTTCCTCACTTTGACAGATGGCTGTGAACAACGCAATTCCCTGGACGGCAACAGGAAGTTTGCTTTCTATTCAAACGCTGTCTCTACGCTTTTTTCTCTTGGTTGTCTGCAGTAGGAGCGCATGAGGATCAGCTGCTGCTGGATTAAAGTCCTGCAGAAACCACAACAACCGAGACGATCGGTTTTTAGACCTCCGTCTTTATTAAATAATGTGATGTAACATCATTCTGCGCATGTCAGACAGGATTATTCTGAAGAAATATTGGCGCATGTACATGCCAGATCGGAATGAATTAGTTCCCATGTACTGTAAACATTGTATATAAATATCACGTTGCCATTTTGTTTTGAGTTTTAGTTACCTAAATAGTGATTTCACGTAAATATCTGATATTAAAATAACTGTTCCCATCCGTTTATTTTCATATGAAAGTCCATGGTTATAGCTCTGCTCCAGAAATGTTAGTTACAATTAATGATAATTATGCAGTTTCATAACTACTGTGATGTTTATAACAAACCAAACTGTTTGAAAATCGGTAGATAATTTAGCAAGTTATGGTAATTTAAAATGTACATTTACCATTACATCAATGTAATGAGTGGACGAGCTGACTGTGGTAAGACGTTCAAAACGCTGTCCTGTCAGATCGAGCGTTTATATACAGAAGGCTATTTATGTTAAAGACACACATTGTAACTTTTAGACCTCAAAAATATGTTTTTCGGACTCGTTTTGATGACACACCAACATTCATTATGCACATTTTTGAGCTGTCACTGCCCAGCGGCGTCCCAGGGCTCAGAAACAGCACTATGTAAGTTATCTATCAGGGACAGGGCCGTGACCTTGCAGCCAACTATTGGTTGCGCACCGCGCGACTTACTAGCAAATAGATATGAACCAGATATGAACACAGCGGGTGTTTTGGGCTTGCATCATGTTGGATTCGGTCAAGAAACAGAAGGGAACATCACCGGAGGAAGAGAGGAAAAGAAAGAGAGGAAGGGACAGAACAAGAGTCAACATAAGTCTGATAAGTGGCTGGAGTGAATCACAGTCCAGGTGCATGATCACTTGGAGGCATAGTGACAGGACCGTCAACTGCCACACAGGTACGATGCAAGATGGATGCTAGTTCAGCCGTTGATAGGGGGCACGTCACTGAGAAAACTGTTAAAAATTTTTGTTGTGGGCCTTTAAGAACAAGTAGTTGGAGAACCTTTTCATCTGAATCAGGTGTGTTGTGGCAGAGAAACACTAAAACCTGCAGGATGGTGGCCCTTGAGGGCCAAAGTTGGTGACCCCTTGCACATTTTCAATAGAAAATGTGATGAGAAATTTGAAAAAAAAAAAAAAAAACCTTGGCTGTATATAAATACTGTATGCTCTCTGTAGTTGCAAGAGATAAAGTCTTTTGGATGATGAATTTAGCATTTTGACGTACAAAATGGTCCTTGAGAGAATTTACTGCCTTTGCTACTCTCAGCATCCCATCTTCACTGGCCTGGATCAACAACCTTCCTCTCTTGGAAAATGATCCTTTAGGAATATTAAACAATTACCACCCATATATTGGGTGATTACAGCAGCAGTTAACTACCCGACTTGTTATCTCTGATTGGGAGCTTAGCTCTGCCAAACAAATGTTAATGATATGCTTTCTGTCCCCCCGTTGCTCATCCATCACTGTAATGACACCGCACAGGATACCGTCTATACCGTATACTCTTTGAACCTACTGTGTGAAAATGTGTTAAAGTCACCAGTGTGACCATCGTTATTGTCAAAGAAGTAGTTTTTTAGCGTGTTAACTAGTTAGGTTTGCAACTTCCAGCTATGTTTTCTTCCTAAACTCTTCAGTAAAATTAGTATTTGTCAGTTTTTGCAGCTTCAGTCCTCACTAAGACCAAGAAAGTGGATCATATAACTCCAGTCCTCAGATCTTTACACTGGCGTCCTGTTTGTAAAAGAATTGACTTCAAAGTCCTGCTGTTGATTTACGAAGCACTGAATGGTTAAGGGCCACAATACACGCAGGATCTCTTGTTCATTATGAACCAACCAGATCCCTCGGGTCATCAGGGTCAAGTCTACAGTACTCTCCGTTTCCAGAGCCAGTGTTCAGTTTTGCAGGTCTGCTGAAACTCTCAGCTGCTTTAATTCAAGGTTAAAAACGTTGTCATCTTTTTTCTGACAACTGTTATTTATTTCATTTCTTGCATCTTAAACCACTTTTGTCTTAGCTTTCTATCTTTACTTAGTTGGTTTTAATGCACTTATTATTGCTTCTTCTGCACCCAGCTGTAATGCTTGTAATGTTTTATGCAAAGCATTTTGAATTGTCTTAAATATAAAATGTAGCATATACTGTACTGTAAACACAACACTAATATGGGACAATCCACTGATGTGGAAGTGCACTTCTAACCACCTGGAGGCCTGAAACTCGTGCAGGAAGCTCTCTCAATCACCTGTGAAGCTTAGGTTGTTTAACTGCAGACCTGAATATGCGACCTAAGATCGGACTGAAGCAGCTACTGATGCTGACACAGTGAACATTGCAGTATAATGGCAGGATTATTTTATGTCTCATTACATTTGGCAACTACTTGGAAAAATGAGAAATTATAAAATGATTTAAAAAAAAAAAAAGATAATTTGTGCATTTGCAAGAATAACAGTTATTATTTAAAATATTTTTCATATTTGATAAACTTTAACATGTTTTCAGAAATTATTTTAATGCTGTTTTTTAAAATGTCTCATTATCATTATCAAATCTGTTGCTTGTTACGTTTTTCTAGTTTCACCTCACATTTTCTATCCTGTACAGTAAAGTTCTGTGCAAGGCTGGTTTTTAGTGGAATTAGAATTTTTAAAAAAAAACTAAAAAATGATAAATATATAGAAGAAAAAATTAATTATCTAGCTTATTTCATCTAAATAAACTTCATAAATATTGTCACAAAATTATACAACAATCACCAGAAAGTATTGAATTTTAGTGAATACTGATGCTAAATACATGCAGATAAATACTTTATCTGCACATGTGCTTTCTTTTTCCTGAATATGGGAATTTTTCCTCATTTGACACTTAAAACGTGAGAGTCATCACAATCCCTGTCACAGTGAGGTGTTTGTGCAGTGAGAGGCGTCACACAGTCAGCTGTCAATTGTTTGTCTACAAAGTTATAAATAAATCTCCGACAAAGATTCTTGACTTAAAAACAAGCTCACTGTAAAAATGATGTAACCGCTTTGCAGCGTTTAACACGATAAATACTGTAGCTGATTGTTTTGAGCATTTATTTCTTGAAATACCTTGTAGTCTTTCCTTTTCTCTCTTCTGCCTCCCTTTTCTGTGTGTAAACAATTAAACCTTTCTTTTTGATTCAAAGCTGTGTATTTTTCAGTGAAAATAGTAAATTTGAAATATAAATCTCTGAATATATAATAGTATCTGTGTGCTCTTGGACTCACCACTCCGATGGAGAAGTAGTTGTTTACGATGCTGTAAGGCACGGGGTCCCCTCGCTCATCCTTGTCTGTGGGTGTGACATCAATCTTCCAGCGATCCAGGATCACTTCCGTACTGTTCTCGATGTCCCGCAGGATCTTTAGGAGGCTTTCACCCTCATAACCTCGTAGTAACATGAAATAAACAACATGTTAAACTGGGTCTGGGACAGTCTGAGCCACATGGCTGATGGTTGATCAACTGACATAAAAGTACGAAGAAATTAACAGCAATTTTTACATTTTTTGCAACTTAGATGAAAATCCTTTATGTTTGATTATATAACTGAAATGAAAGTATCTTTAACTTGGACCACAAAACAACATTTTTGTTAACTTTTTTGTATCATGAATTATTTTGTTCTATTTTCTTAAAGAATATTAAAAAAAAATACAGTCACCTTCAAAATTATTCATACCCTCCAATTACAGAAGGAAAAAAAATCTGTTGTCAAATAAGGTGATATTGACAAAAGTAATTTATAAAAAAAAAAATCCTATAAAAATCATTACATTGATTTCTAATTGTGGTTTGAAAAAAATATTAAAAACAAACACACAAAAAACAAAACAAGCAAACAAGCATGATGGAGCTCCGAAGCCAAGATTTTGTTAAGCAACACTTTGAGGCAATCACTGCAATCAGGTTTTTTCTGTGATGTTCAAAAAGACTTCTGCACCTGCTGACGGGTGTTTCGGTCCATGGTTAATGTAAAAGGTATTTTAAAGTGTTTATGACAGTTTTGATAGTTTTGTTAAAAAAAACATTTTTTACAACCAAAATTCAAAAGCAGTATCTTATTTCAATAAATTATTTAGCAAATTTTTATTTATTATTACTTTCTTTACTTTCTCATGATTTGAATTACTATTGTGAATTTAACTTTGACAAACTGTTCAGCTTCTATGCTCCACAGGTCTGGAACAAACTTGCAGAAAGTCTCAGATCAGCTGAAACATTTAGTTTATTTAATTCCAGGTTGAAGACCCCCCTGTTCTCAGCCGCATTTACATAGATTTTACTCAAAAGCTAAAATTCACACGACTCCATGCTCTCTCTTTTTAATCTTAAATGTTTTTTAATTTTAAATCATGCTTCTACTTTTTTTTTTCTTAACTTTTAATTCTTTTTTCCCCTTTTGCACTCCGCTGTAATGCTTATAATGTTTTATGTAAAGCACTTTGAATTGTCCTGTACATAAAATGTGCTATACAAATAAACTTGCCTTGCCCTTTCTTTAATTTGAGGGAATGAATAATTTCGAGGACGACTGTATATCATGAAATAATTAAGGCGTTAATGTAACGTAACGATCCACAGCTGTGGTCGCCCGCGACGACTGAGTCAACGTGGGAGAAACGCTGCATTACAGACTGCATTCAGAAGTTTGCTTACATGCCGATTCACTAAATGGATTCATCACAATGTGACACGGGCCGATTTGAATACGATTCCTAAAAGTCCAAAAATTATTATATTTCATGATAATTAAATGACCAGAATACAGCCAAAAAGTGTGGCAGTCACATAGAAGTTGCCATAGAGGTTGAACCGGAGGATCTGTGATGTAGAAAGGGAGGCAGAGCCTCCGGCTATCAGCCCCCTCTCTTATGGAACCAGCTCTCAGTTTGGGTTGAGGAAGCAGATGCTCTCTCTACCTTTAATAGGCATGAAACTTTCCTTTTTAATAAAGCTTATTATTAGGACTGGCATGAGTGACCCTGAACCATCCCATTACCTATCCTGCCATAAGCCAAGGTTGCTGGGGGGGCATCCCAGGATGCACTTTTCTCTTAACTCTTGATGATGTATTTGAACAAATGAAACTGTTGCTATAATTGATTTGTGTTTGTCTATTTCTTTCCCAGCAGGTCTCTTTGGTTTGGAGTTCTGGTGCTTGTTAAACCTTTTTTTTTTCTGTGTTCTCCACCCCGACTGTTCGGACAGACTGTTGCTTGTCCTGATTCTGGGTCTGCTGGTGGTTTCCGCTTCTCATTATAAGAAAGTTTTCTCTCTCTACTGTTATCCGCCATCATGATTCGGCTGGGTACTGAACTAAAGAGGAAATTCACTGATTTCCTTTCTACAAATTGACTAATATGAACTTTAAATTACATAGTATATAAATTATTGAATTATAAATTAGACGAATGTGTATCATGTAATAAAATTGTATTATAACTACTACTATGAATTGGATTGTAAAAGGTGTCTTAACGTCGATGATTTTCTTGTAAATTGAGGGAATTTTAATAAATCTGAGCTGAATTAAAATGAACTGGAATAGTCAATAATATAATGTTTAAATATCAACTTCCAAGGATTTCATAGATCGCTGCAGTCAGGTTTGATTACAGTGGCCAAACCGTTTTAAGAACAAAACTGTTACAGCATCAGTGGAGAGCAGATGGGCATCTAATAACAAAGTACAGCAAAATGAGACCATGTTGTTCAGTGTTATGCTCTGTTTTCTGTTGGTACCTCCTCCCCATCGTAGACATCTTGCCAGGTCATTGCCGGTGCCAAGAGGAAGTATACATACAGGGGGGTTCCTGTCCAGGTTGGCCTTATCTGGAGCAGTGGGACAAATAACACAAGATGTGAAAGGAGACAAAACCAAGATGACAAACTAACCGCAAAAACTTGCAAAGCAAGCATCAAATCCATTTTGCAGCCTTGCTTGTAAAACTACAAGTCAATCTGAATCTCCAGTTGTTCAGTCAATTTCAAAAGATGCATTTTGCCTGACAGTTATTACCTGCCTTTGTTTTGATTGATAAAAAATTGAGGCAATTTTTGAGAGTAACACATCTTCAAGAACAAACGCTGGAAGCCAGGTGATTTTTTTTTCTTTCAAATGATGACTAATATGTTGTTTTCCAACTCACGTAATCATCCCATTTTACCACCCCTGACTATGCAGGCTTGGACGTAATGAAAGTATTTATATACCACCCACAAATGATGTTTACCATTACATGGTGAACAACAACGGTGATGCAGACTTTGAAAACTAATAAAAATAAATACAATTTTCCCAAAAAAGGAAATGGAGTGTTAAAGTTCTATATCATTCTTCCTGTAGAAAGTGAAGGCAGTATACTTTTACAGTATATAGTGTGAGACTTTAAAAGATTTGGGAGTTTGCAGTCCTCCTGTCAAATGATTGAGGCTATTTCAGTAAAATCAAAGAGTAGATTCTTGAAGAGTAAATGATGACATAGAATTATTACAGAGGAGGAATATTTGTACCAATAAAGTCCAGGATCCAGCCCACGGTGCCGTCCCCTCCACAGGCCAACACTCTGAAATCAGCAACATCTCTGAAGAAGTTCAACCTGCGGCAAACAAAGCCAACGTTGCGTCATTCCCCGCAGTTTCTGTCTTTTCTGCTCTTTAACATTTGTCAAGAAAAGATCAAAGCTTTAAAAAAAGTCATCTTTAGCTGCAATGTTTTCAAACTGTCGTGATCTGATCACTAACAGGACTGATTTCATCAAGGTGGTCGGCGCATACTCCATATCTGTCATGTCTTAGCCATAGGTTAAATGCAGCGTGATTAGCATGTGGCTAATTAGCATATAAATAATGAATGAGAGATGCCATTTCTATATGTTATTGACAATATACATACTGAATTACTCACCAGTATTACTAAATTAGAAATTTGTTTGTTTCAGATGTGCCAGCCTGAATTCTGTAACTTAAAATGTAAAACGGATTATGTAGAAAATGATTACAAATGTGCAGCACATTAAAACTGTTTGGAGTTTTTTCTACAAATTTTATTTCTATGAATTTCATCATTGTTATTTTTGCTTTAATAGCTTCAATAACCTTTATTCATAATGTAAAGTTTACATGCATAAGGAAGCCCAGGGCACCCATGCCTGCAATTATTTTTTCATGCTGTTATCTCATGAACACAAGTTGATTTATTCCGTTATTTTGAAATCATGAAGCTCATTTTCATAGGATAAGTGTATTTTTTCAACACTTTGAGAATTTAGTTTTTTTGTTTCCTAACAATAACCCCATAAGATGATGAGTTTCTTTGAAGATCACTAAATGATCAAGGTGAGATAGAAAGTTTGTGGTTAGCACCTGATTTTTATTGGCAATTGTCGCATCTATCTAGAACAGGGATCACTTTCAACTCCGGACCTCTTGGGCCAGTGTCCAGAAGTCCCTATGCCAACACACCTGACCCAAATCAATGAGTCATTGTGCAGAACTTCATTGGTCGTTGGATCCATTTAATTTGAGTCAGGTGTGCTGCAGCAGAGTAATGTTGAAAACCTTCCGGACACTGGCCCAAGAGGTGAGGTTGGTGATCCCTGATCTAGAATCTATCTAGGAGATTGCCTTAACATTCAGTTAAGGCAATCTTTTTGTTGTTTTTTATCTTCCTGTTGATGTTTCTCCATTTTATAAAACCCACCGTAACAAGGAAAGGTTTCTCTGTTTTGTCACAGTTTTTACAAACTAATTACCCAGTTATTCCTAAAGAAATAATGACAAATCATTCTGTTATCCTGGGAAAATATAAGACATATATATATATATATACACATTTATATATATATCGATCGTGTCCCCCGGGGATTCCTGTGGGGGGTGCTCTGGGAGTACGGGGTGCCGGACCCCCTTGTTCGAGCTGTCCGGTCCCTGTAGGACCGGTGTCAGAGCTTGGTCCGCACTTCCGGCTGTAGGTCGAATCCATTCCCGGTGAGAGTTGGACTCCGCCAGGGCTGCCCTTTGTCGCCGATCCTGTTCATAACCT
The DNA here is from genome assembly GCA_023101725.1 of Atherinomorus stipes. NCBI lineage: Eukaryota > Metazoa > Chordata > Actinopteri > Atheriniformes > Atherinidae > Atherinomorus > Atherinomorus stipes. Next base: position 22,532 of record JALJCO010009690.1, read on the forward strand.
TTATGGACAGGATTTCTAGGTGCAGCCGAGGTGTTGAGGGGACCCGGTTTGGTGGCCTCAGGATTGAGTCTCTGCTGTTTGCAGATGACATGGTTCTGTTGGCGTCATCGAGCCGTGATCTCCAGCTCTCGCTGGAGCGATTTGCAGCCGAGTGTGAAGCGGCCGGGATGAGAATCAGCACCTCCAAATCCGAGACCATGGTCCTCACCCGGAAAAGGGTGGAAGGTCCACTCTGGGTCATGAGAGAGGTCCTGCCCCAGGTGGAGGAGTTTAAGTATCTTGGGGTCTTGTTCACGAGTGAGGGAAAAATGGAGCGGGAGATGGACAGACGGATTGGTGCAGCGTCTGCAGTGATGCGGACTCTGCATCGGTCCGTCGTGGTGAAGAAGGAGCTGAGCCAGAAGGCGAAGCTCTCGATTTACCGGTCCATCTACGTTCCTACCCTCACCTATGGTCATGAGCTGTGGGTCATGACCGAAAGAACGAGATCGCGGGTACAAGCGGCCGAAATGAGTTTCCTCCGCAGGGTGGCCGGGCTCTCCCTTAGAGATAGGGTGAGGAGCTCGGTCATCCGGGAGGAGCTCAAAGTAGAGCCGCTTCTCTTCCGTATAGAGAGGAGCCAGATGAGGTGGCTCGGGAATCTGGTCAGGATGCCTCCTGGACGCCTCCCTGGTGAGGTGTTCCAGGCACGTCCCACCGGGACCAGACCCCTGGGGAAACCCAGGACACGCTGGAGGGACTACGTCTCCCGGCTGGCCTGGGAACGCCTCGGGATCCCCCCGGATGGCGGCTGTGGCCGGGTGAGGGAAGTCTGGGCTTCCCTGCTTAGGCAGCTGCCCCCGCGACCCGATCCCGGATAAGCGGAAGAAGACGGTACGGTATGGTATATATATATATATAAATCTATATACATCTATAAAAACATGGCTGCTTTGGGCTTCCATACAATACTGTAGGAAAATTGAAGCATGAGACTGACATTGTGTACCACTGATTATTTTTGTTTGCTCTGAAACATTCTTTACAGTCACATCTTAGTTCATTTCTAATCCTTGTAAACAAATCTTAAACACATCTGTCAACAGCATTGTGAAAAAAAATCATATCCAATTAGTTTAAACACTTAAATACAAAAATCATTGACTTATGACTTATGAAGTCAAGTAAAATGAACACACTGCTAAGTGTATTTGGAAGTATTGCAATTTATTTACTTTAATAAATGTGACAGTAAGTGGGGATTAGAATATTTGGAGGATCAGATTTAGGAGCATATCTAGGTTATCAGATAAATCCTCTATTCAGCATTTGAATTCAATTACTCTTGATAAAATCATCTTTCTCCTTTCTTCTCCACTGAATTGTAATAAAACAAAAAAAAATCTAACCATGCAATGCTGGTTTTTACAGCAACAGTGAGTAACTCTCTGACCTTGTTTTAATGGCACACTGACACTCAAGACGCCTTCGAACTTACATTGAATAATTGCGATAAACTCCATCTGCTCCTTAACATGCTTTCTCACAGACTTGTTGCATCTCAGCCACATTCAGATATTGGGAAATGTTGCAGACAGGTCGATTGTTGCACCTACAGCGGCAGCCATCCTTTCATCCCTGTCCGGAACCTTTTCTTGTTCAGCCAAAACGACGTGCCGCAACATTTCTGCTCTGATGAGATGGAGACTAAACGGAACATGTCAGCTCCGAGGTAAAAGAGGGGAAGGTTTGCCTGAATGCAAACAGTATAAAATACAAAGTTGGCACTATTACTGCTATCAAGGGCGATTCTGAAACAGGCTTCCTTATTTACATTCCTGGAACTGTTGTTGCTCTGCGGCATCACGTGACTGAAAAACTGCTCTTGACAACTTTTCTTTCCAGTCTGGAGCATCACGTGGTGGGAACATTCAGCTTCATGGCACAGCATCACAGGCCAGCAATATGATATCAACACAGGTGATTTTGAATGTCCACCATGACTAATTCAACAAAAAAAAACTCAAGAGGACATTATGAGAGACAAAGAAAGTGAGAAAGTGACGGAGCCAACATTGCATTGACTTTCACTGGATGACAGGAATGCAAGACGGATGCTGAATTAGTCAGCCAAAGTTTGGCTGTGCTACTTTAAGAGAGACAATGGGAGTGCATTACAAGATGGTGCTCCTCTCCCAACATGCAATACATGTGACACACTTTAAAGGAATAGTTCACCCTCAGAATGATTTAACTTTATTTTCCACTTACCCTGATGGTGAGCAAGACTCTGGACCACTTTTTTAATATGTCAAATGCAGCCGGAGATCAGGGCGACTTCTCATTTCCCCCCAATGGAGTTCACCAGGGTCCGAGACAAAAAGGTCCATAAAAGTCCACAAAAAATTGTCAATATTCCTCCATACTGCTCGTCCCATGTAATCCAAGTGCCCTGAGTGGGTAGCGTCCAGAATTTACTTGAAACTACGCCATTTAGTATATTTTCAGAGTCTTAACAAGACTACATCGCATGCCCAGCAAGCACGCCGATGCGCATTCACGAAACTATGGAAGCCGCGGCAGACGAGATTGCGCGTTCTCTTTTTCTTTCTTTCTTTTAGATCAATATCCACCCCCTCCTGTGTTTGTCCCGGTTTGTTTAGAGCTCTTGCGCTCTTACCACAATGTAAACAATGAATTTCTTCTTCTACGCTTGCATTATCGGCAGAGTAGGCTCTGAACGCTGAGGCTTCCGTAGTTTCGTGACCGCGCATGTGCGCGCTTCATGGACGTAAACAATACTCCTTTTTAGACTCTAAAAATATCCTAAATGGCGTAGTTTCAAGTAAATTCTGGACGCTACCCACTCAGGACACTTGGATTACATGGGACGAGCAGTATGGAGGAATATTGACAATTTTTTGTGGACTTTTATGGACCTTTTTGGCGCAGACCCTGGCGAACTCCATTGGGGGGGAAACGAGAAGCCGCCCTTATCTCCGGCTGCATTTGACATATTAAAAAAGTGCTCCAGAGTCTTGCTCACCATCAGGGTAAGTAGAAAATAAAGTTAAATCATTCTGAGGGTGAACTATTCCTTTAATACTCTGTATGCTGCAGTATACTATTCACTGGAATATACCATAATGACTGACTGGTATCCCTACTTTTTATTTTATCCCATGATCAAATCATTCAAATAAAGATCACATAAAAGAGTCGAGTATTCAAATGAAAGATTTGATTAACTGAATAAAGAAATAAAACCTAAGCCATTCCTGCATTAAATTTTCCATAAAAACACACTGCTTTGCTGCAAACCCCACCTATTCCCTAAAAAATAACACATGTGGCATTGAAATTATTCATTCAGTGAGCGAGCCTGTCTGTTCAGGGCCTAATTGGATCATGACAGGCAATGTTCAGTCCAACTTCTTCCGTTCCTTCACAATAACAAAGCCCTAACTGAATGAGCCAGCCTCCCAGCCTCATATGGCGGGTAAATGATTCGCTCAATTACTCTCCAACTGGGGCCACAAACCACATTAGACGCAAAACAGACGGCCGCAAACATGAAAGGCAACTTTGGGGATATTTAAATACCAAGAAACAAACACTTAATTTGCTGTAATTGCATTAGTGAGGCAGCTAATTGACAGCAGTGTGCGCGGGTGCCTTGGCCTGCAGTGTCCGACGGTGACCGTTCACCCTGCTAATGTGTGCTGCAGTAGGTACACTTGACAAAATATTAACAAGGTTAAAGCGAAGCAAGGTCATCTGGAATGTTGTCAGCTCAGTGGAGAAGCTCTGGATTCACTTCCAGACGAGGCAGGTGATGTTCCAGGCTGCATCAAGGGAGGGGAGACGAGTCAGAAGGTCAGTCCCTAGAACTTGGAGCTGTGCTGGAAAGCAGTGCCAGCTCCTTAGAACCAGCACTCCACCCCTCATGGAGGTTTATGTACCCCGTGAGCATTACTGTTTATTTATTTTTTATAAGTCACAAAGACGCTGTTTTCAGATTTAATCAAAGCCAAACAACATGGCAGCACGGCACAGAGGCATTCCTGTGTTTTTAAACACTACTGGATGCAAACGGCAAAGTGAAGGAGCCTGATGCATGTAAATGATCCATTCATTGTCTTAATCACATATGTGAACCATAGGGGACCCGATGCCGTCCACGCCACCAGCCTGCGGTGAGCTGCTTGTCTGTATGCGCGATCACATGCGGGATGGGGAGAGATTCGCCTCTCTGCATCCGTCAGTCATTTGTGACAGCAGCTCTGCGTTCACATACAGCCTTATGCATATGGAGCCGCTCCTCGTCCACGGCTACGGTATGATGCCATCATCTCCAGGATTTGTTATGTGTGAACTCGCCTTATTTGTGTCTGTGCTGTGTGAGGGAAGCGAGTGGAGGGTCTAATACTAAAGGCCTCCCTTGCATGTGATGGTGGTCATTATATGTGAGCAACAACAGAGAGCAGCGTTATGATTGTAAACAGAACATCATCAGCTTGAATGACTGGGGAGGTAGAAAACAAAGGAATAGACTCTATTTTTGTCATTTTATTCTTTATGATTTATGCCTCCTTTTGGCACTGGTGGTATAACAATCTACAAAAGTATACATATGTATGTATTAGGGATGCAACAATAACCAATAAAAAGATAAATTAGTATTGCCGTTTCAGATTTTAATGATCATAAAAACATGTTTATCGCACTTTGAAAAACTCACAGTGATGCTGCTCATTGCCAGGAAAAGCAGCAGCAGTCCCTCAGACGCAGCTTACAATGTTTGGCCTCTAAAAACATGGCGGAAGGCACAAAGGGCACCGCATGGACAGCTCTGGAGATTTCCTCCCTTCTAAAAGGACAAAGTCTTAAGTCTGCATGTATTTTGGATTTTTTTTTTAAAAAAATATGCTGGGAGGAAACTTTATCTATTCATTCATGGAATTATTTCATGTTTCTGCCACATTACTTTATTTAATATAGTACTGTTGCTTTGATATGAACATTTGATTTCCACTACGGTTCACGAAACAGTTAAAGTTTCCTTTCTGAACCAGTTCTTCTGAAATCTGTAAGATCAGATCAATTTTGCATAGAGCGATGAACCCCCTTATGGTCATAAGATGCATCTTTAATGCACATTTATATGTTTACATGTTATTCCATGTTTCTGCCAACAGAAAGTTCATTGCGCTGTTTACATTCTTTTCTTTTTACTGAAACTTGGTGAAATGATTTTACTGTGTGTGTGTGTATGTACAGTATACACACACACACACACACACACACACACACACACGCACACATATATATATATATTGTTACAACCCGGCTCAAGGGAGAAATGGGTTAAAGGGTGGTAAAAAAAAAAAGAGTGGGACTGGAAGATGTTATCAATGGGATTCTGGAATTTATTGTATTTTTGAGTCAGTTTTGGTAAACAGCAGCTGCAAAATAAAACAAACTGTGTTGGGGTTAGCGATTCTGATAAAAAAAACAAAAAACAATAAAGCAAAAAATGAAAACAAGCCAAAACCAAACGACGCTAAAAATAAGGGAGCAAAACGAACAAAAAAAAAAAAAAAAAATTCCTCAACCAATCCAAAAAAAAAATTAAATTTACCTAAACCAATTCAAAAAAAAAAAAAAAAAAAAAAAAACAAAAAGGGGAGAGAAATAATTATAATTTTTTATAAAAAAAAAATAAAAAAAAAGGGAAAAAAAGGGGGAAAAAAAAATAACTTAAAAATAAAAAAAAAAAGAAAAAAAAAAAAAAGGAGGAAAAATAAGAAAAAAAATAAAATCAAAACACATAGATTTAACACTATGGGAAAATTACTCAGAAATAAATCGAAATCAAAGATCTATAGCTAGTCTTACCAAAAAAAAAAAACAAAAACATGACAAAAAATATAAATAAAAATATAATTTTTGAATTTATAATAAAATAATTTATATTATATATTCTAATCTCTATGAAGCAGTGGGGGGAAGAATGTTGCCGTCGGGGTCTCATTCAATTTTTCATTTAACTTTTTCTCCTCAAAATGGGCGAAGTAATTTCTTCTTTTTGACATATCATCTCCCTTCTTTTTTCTTTTTCTTCTTTTTATGTTGGTATTTGGCAAATGGCTAAGGGGTTTAAATGCATTCCATTGCCCGGGTCATTCAGTGGGCCACATTTAAACCTCTTGTGCATTGAATTGGTACTCTGAATTAATCATAATTATTTTTTTAATGTATAAATTTGCAATGTAAATAATTAATCTAATTAATGCATTAAAAATAAACCTTAAATATAATATAAAAAAGTAAAAATGATATATATATATATATATATATATATATATATATATATATATATATATATATATATATATACACACACACACACACACACATATGTATAAAAAAATTTTTATTGATGTTCTCATTTTATTTCTTATCTCTGTAATAGTATGAAGATGTTTTCCCGACATCAAGTATTCATCCTTCGTCGTTAGCCACCCACTCCCTGTCCATGTCTCCCTAAATTCCTTCAGATGGCGGCAGTTTATTGCAGAATGCTGCTGATACGTTCCTCACAGGCTGACTTCAATTCTGTCTTCATGTAAAGATGAAAAATTCAGGTCTGAGTCCTGGACTACTCCCAGATTTCTGGCTCGGGTTTTAGCCCTCAAGTTGTAAAACGTTAATGTATTTTCTGCATTTAGCAGTACTAAAGAACAAATTAATTTCTTGTTTGACAATGTGATTAATTAAGGATTAATCTTTTAACAGCCTATATACAGTATATTTATACAGTATATATACAGTATATATATATATATATATATATATATATATATATATATATATATATATGAATAAAGTACAAAATAAGTACAAAAAGTGATTGTTAAAGCATAATTTCAATAACAAACTCATTTTATGACCAACTTACTAATTTCCTATAAGGATTGTGATCTGTTCCTGCAGATGGTCAACAGCCATCTAAAACTTTTACTTCTCTGAAGTTATTATAGTCTAAAAATGAATGTAACAAAATAAAAGAAAATATTCAGTCAATGTTTCTTTTCTGCTGAAAACCACAAAATGATTAATCAGTTCAGGATATGAAGTGCAAATCCTTTGATTTGAGTTTTGATGCGATTGTGTCGTATCTAGCTTTTTCCAGTAAGCAGCACTTGTTCCATTAGATTTCCTTTCATTTGAGTCCTGTGCCAACTTTTAAGGCCTGTGTTTGAAAACATTAAACCCATAAATAAAATGAGTATATCTCTGCAACCACAAAATCAATCAGAATATTTTTGGAGGAACAGCTTTTGAGATTTGATGTGTAAATCTAAGATGTGCAATTTTCAATATATGTGTTACTGGTGAAGAAAAAATAAAGTTGGTACATAGCACATATGAAAAAAATTTCAGGCTTGCCTAAAGAAATTCCCTAACACTAAAAGGATGGGGATGAATATCCCTTTGGAATGATGCAGCTGCAGCTTTAAACCTCCATCAAATCATAGTGCAGTACAAAATGTGAACATTATCACTGCAAAGGTCAACTCTGATAAAGTAAAGCAGAACTAAGTTTAGTACAGATAGTTCAGATGAAGTCTCCAAAGTGGCCATTTTGGCAAAGTTTGACACCATCATCATCTTAATGTCCTGCAATTGTGGGATCTCAAGTATTGAAAAGATTAATCGCTGTTTGATATCATGTTTTTGACTAACTGTAACGATTCCTAATGCCCCTCATTAGGAATGTGACATCACGCCCCTCATCTGCTCCAGGCGTGATGTCACGGTTTATTTGGAGATAACCTGTGGTGCAAAAATATTTAAGATTCTAAGTTTCTGTTAAAAATGTGTACAATGAAAAAAAGGCTGATTTTGCAATCAGCACATGTTTATTTTTCAGTACAACCTGTGAAATCTCACATTCTCTTTTTGAAACTAAAATAAGGACCTCAAATTTTATTGGCCATCACTTTCAGTGAAAATGGATCCAAATGCATTGAAATAAGCCAGTTAAGACAATAGATGGTTGGATTTTTTGCAGCTACAAAACAAAAGAACTGATCCCTGCATACTACCTATATTGGCATACCCTCTCTTTTCTTATGGATAATGCACAGTGTTGCAACATACCCTGGCATGGGTCCATTCTTGGCCAGGTTGTACACTTGTCTTGGGTTCAGAAGGTACTGGAACTTTCTGTAAATCCTGAAAAGGAAAGAAAACACTAATCACTGAAACATTCTATTCATTTTTTTTTACACTTTAAGCTAAAAATCCTGGGATTTCGAGCACAAAGTGGAAACAGTCCTACATTCAATCAGAATATGACACTGCAGTGGACTGGGCAGCAGGGTAGGACACATCCAACGTCCCCTTAAGGGGAAACCATTAGAAAGACTAATTCATTTTAATTTCAATTTCATTATATCAACTGGCCGAAGTCATATTTTGATCTCATAATTTAAACAAATGAGGGCCGGCATAATAAGAAGTGAATGAATATGTTTCAGTAATAACCCAATTAGCCCTGGGTTAAAGAAGGGGAACCAGGCAGCGACATGACAGTGAGTATTGGAGAAGAGTGTGTGTGCATGTGTGTGCGAGCTGACAGTGGAGGCAGTCAGTGCTTTAGGTAAATGTTATTGTGTTTTTATTTGACTAAATAAGCCTAAAGCACTTGTCAGCCAGAGGCCATGCTGTTTCCTTTCCCTCTGCGGCTGAGGAGTGGGGCTTCAGAGGCCTCTTGAAGCATGTTGAGACAGGTTGTGTACTTACCTCTCCCCCTGCTTCCCCCCGCTCTTCGGATTGACAAACACTAGCAGAGGATGAGTGCCCTCTATTGTTGTGATCTGTATGGAAGATGTCAAAACAAACCGTTGGTGTTTGGAGACTGCAGGATGCTTCACAGGAATTCACTTTCAAGCCATATCCCTCAGACATTTTATCAAGTATACAGCACTTCCAGGCAATGCCAGCCATCTGAACAGTTTTCCTGTTACCTGGCCGAGGCGAGGTGTGAGCGCTCCGTATTCCTTTGCCTGAGAAAAACCTCAACTTTTGCCTTTATTTTTGATAAACTTACACCATGTATTCAAAAGAGAAGTCTGGTGTTATTTGACACTTTTACTTCTGTAGAAAAAGACAAGACTTGAACAAACCAGGTCTATTCACTTTATTTTATAAATATATATATCATATTTTTTTTTAAAGAAAAGATGCATCGTTATTAAACAGCAGGACATTTAAGTTTTTCTTTTTTTCCCCCTCTTTTATTGCAACTCTCACTTGTGTATTTGTTGTGCACCATTTTTCCCTGTGGATTAATACATATTCAGTGCATTGGTTTATTTTTAGCTGCTGCAGGCTTGTTAATGTGGGACAGAGTGAAATGAAACTAGAATGAGTGTTGTCTTTAGGAGGGAAAGAGAAAAAAAAAATATTTTTAATATATATTAAAAAAAAAATTAAAAAAAAAAAAAAAACTAAAAAAAATTTATTTTTAAAAAATTGAAAAAAAAAAAAAAAAAAGAGCTTTAAAAAGGGGATTTCTATAAAAAAAAAATAAGGTGGTACACCCAAAAACAAAAAGGAAGAAACCACACACAACAACTGGATGAAACAGGCCAGATCTCTACAAAGAGCCAAAAGATCATCACTTCATACTACGAGGTGACAGTCCGGTGTTTCTTCAGTCCCAACACAACTTATTTATTCAAAGTTTGAGGTAAATCAAGATTGAAAGACATCCTGCTGAGCTGATGAGAATGAGGAATACCTACCAGTGTACAATAAATCATTAGTCACATTACGTACAAGAAGTGCAGATCACTCATAAAGTTGGATTTCTTGAACGAACAATCTGTATATTCAATCAAAGTTGATAAAAAAAATTTACAATTCAGTTAAATATAATACATTAATATTCCTATACAAAGCATTAAACAACTTAATACCAATTAACCTACAGCAGCTCTTCAAAATAAAAAAGAAAGAGTTCATAATTTGAGAGGAAATGGAAATTTTTATCATATGTAAAGTTCAAACTACTCATAAAAGTTTGTCTGTATGTGGGGCTAAACTTTGAAACAAAGTGGAAATACAACACAAGCAATGTCAAAACATCCTCACACACATATATGTATATATATATATATGGAGGGGAAAAAAAAAATACACAACATTTGGTTTGGTCACAATTGTATAGAAAGACTCTCAGTTCTAGTTCTAGTGTTAATGTACTATTTTTGTTTCCTTACCACCATAGGTATATTGTCCATTACCACTGAGAATTATTGTCTTCTTTTCAAGCATTGGTAATTACCCCCAATAACCATTGTTAGTGTGGAATTATTGTTGCAAATTAATGGTTATTTGTTGCATACGAAGCCACTATGATCCTAGTATTGAGTCAATATTACAAATTCCTGTTCGATGGTTTATTGCTCCAATGGGCGTTATGCACAGCTCCAGTACTTCCTGAACTTAATACTGCACCTTTGTTTCCTGTCTTGCATTATTGGATGAACTGATTAATCCAAGTGTGTCTGACCTCAGCAAATGATCAGACACACCTGGATTAATCAGGTCATCCAATCATGTAAGACAGGAAACAAAAGGTGCAGTATTAAATTCAGGAAGTACTGGAGATGTGCATAGAGCCCATTGTGGTTAATAGTTTGTTTTTCCTATTGGTTTTGAAGGAAGCATGATTTGTGTGATTCATATGGAGAAATGTGGGTGGGTTTAATAAGTTTGCTTCTTCCCACTCCCTTTCAGGCATGTTGAATATAGCCCTTTTGTTTTGATACGTATCTATGACCATAACTGTTGCTGTTTTGTTGTTTTCTTTGTGTAAACTGTATTGCCTGAAATGAAGAAATGAATAAATAAAAAATGAACAAATGACTCAGTGATGAAGAGAAAGGATACAACATGCCAAACACGTTTTCACTCCGGATAAAGTATTATCTCATTTGCAAATTCTTGTTCAATATGTAATACGGATGAGATCTATGCGTAGTTTATGTTTAAATTTTATTTGTAATTAGCAATGTAGAAAGTAGGACTGTCAGGCGATTAAATAAATGTATCTAATTAATTACAGGATTTGCAATTACTTACTCCAATTAATCGCATTTTAATATCATATCTGCTAAAACAGTCGTGGGGAACAATGGTCCCCAAGGGCTGCAGTCCTTTAAGTTTCCCATGCAAACCTGCTCCAACACAGCCTATGAAGTTCTGACTAATTGACACGCCTTCCTTCTTCTTCTTCTTCTTCTTCCTCTGGTCTTTATAGATTCTTTCCGCTTGACGTTGTCACCATGCCCATCAGCATTTTTTGGGTTAAATGGTCACAACAACCTACAGACCACCTGTGGATAGACATTGCGTTTGGTCGGTTAGTCCTGCTCCTAGTTGTAAAACTTTAACATTAATGGTTAATCATTGTGTTGTCAGTAGATGTAAAAGCTGTTCTACTGAACCCGTGTGGCAAAAGTTTTTGTCCATTCCAGCCATATGTTTGACTGAGGGCGCGCGGAAGAAAGATCTTTTGAGACGGATATTGTGGCTAGCTCTGATTAGCCACAAAAACTCCCAACCCTCGAAACAATCCAAAGTGTGTTCTGATCACTTCATTGCAGGGACATCGATATGTAGATCACTTCCTGGTCTGATTACATGTGGATTTGTGCTTTTATAACAAGGGTTAGGGTAGCATGTGTGTGTGTGTGTGTGTGTGTGTGCGCATTTACAGTATGCTACATTATGGGGACCATTTCCGTATTTCACCATCACCGTGAGGACGTTTTGCCTTCGTGGGGACATTGTCCTGGTCCCCGCGGGTCCAAACCCCGTTTTGAGGGTCAAGATTAGGTTTTAGAGATTAAGTTACAATTCGGTTTTGGTTAGGATTAGGACAAGGGTTAGGTTTAGGCAATCAGTAATGGGCGCTAAGTTTAGGGTAAGGGGCTGGATTATGCATTATGTCAATGGATATACTCCACGGGGATAGCAAACCAGACATGTGTGTGAGTGCGTGTGTGGGTGTGTGTGTGTGTGTGTGTGTACAATGATAATTTTGAACATATTAAGAATTAAGAGAAACCCTGATTAGCAGATTTTAGCAAAAGATAAGAGATAGTCGGGGAAACAGTGTGGTTATAACTTAACCGTACGCAACAAATTACCAAATTTACGTCAACACGTCTGCTTGAGGAGACTGTTAGCATTGTGCAAAGTAGCATCATGCTAACTAAACTTTGCAAGAAGAAGAGTTCTCCCGTTATGTTAGCGTGACAAACGTCCATTACTCAACCACATACAAAATAAATGTACGTCTTGAGGGATTTGTGAGCTTTCAGCTCCTCCAGCATGTACGAGCTTTTACATGTAACCAGGTAATTAAAAATGTCTGCATAGAACACTTCGGGGAAAGCGATCCAGTCTCTCAACCACTCACTTGGGGCAAAGTCGTCATCGTATGGATCTCTCTCTGATAAGTCCAAGTTTTTGGTCATACCTTTCCCGAGATGCAGCATCCAAACTGTCCCTGTATTTTCTTTTGTCTTTTTTAAATATTAATTTTATTTAGAAATAATGTTGCTGGCAAACTCTACATCAATATTGTTACACGTTACGTTGTTTGCATCTTTTGTCCAAAAAATGGCAGACAGGCCCCGACATCCGGGTATTATTCGACACAGCGGAAAGGGTTTATATTTGGCAAACAGCTTTAGGTGCATTACCACCACCCACTGCCCGGGTCATTCAGTGGACCAAATTCAAAATGCTAGTGCACTGAACTGGCACTCTGAATTAATTGCGATTATTTACTTAATGCATTAATTTGCAGTGTAATTAATTTTTTTTTTTTTTTTTTTCTTTACTTGTCCTGTCGCATCGAAGCAAGCAGAATGGAAATCTGATTGCTTTATTCTGTTGAACAGTTTTGCTTTATCAAGCGGAGCTTTATGAACATAAGGCTCCACTTGATATCATGTTTATTCATTTTATTTCTTTATTTAAACATTTGTCTATTACGCCATTCCATTTCATACTGCTGGGCCTGACAAGGGAGAAATGAAAGTGAATAGAGGTAATGATAGAAAGTGAAACAGAGAGAGAGGAGTAAGGAAGAGGAAGAGAGAGAGAGAGAGAAAACATGAATCCACTTACACAGTTCACTGGTACCTCTGTACCGCGATCCCTAAACAACCAAGGTCTCTGTTGGAAAACAAAACAAGCAATCCCCTACAGGAGGACCTGCAGGTGGCTTAAATATCCTCAGATCATACAAACACACGCAGAACTACGCAGAGAAGAGGTACAACCTAGTCAGCGCAATGGGAAGTAGAGAAGAGGTACGACCTAGTCATCGCAATGGGAAGCAGTGTCACAGTGTCAACATGCATAATAAAGGGTGCTCCGTGGTGATACAGTCATGCAGATGCAGCCTGTCTCTGCAAGGAGGAGGAAGCCCGCAAGGCTCGCGACCCAGGCCCCCAGCAGCCACCCAGAGGCCCAGATCCCAGCTACCCCCCCCAAAGAGCGGACATGCATCCCCCGAAGGGCGGCAAAAGGCGGCCCCAGCCGGAGCCCCCGCAGTCTGGAGGCCCAGGCCCCAGCGGACCAAGACCAGCAGCTGCCGACCCCACCGGGCGCCGGGCGTCCCCGGAGCGGAGACAGCGCCGGGCCCAGGGCCCAAGCGCCCAGGAGCAGCCACCCCCCCCCGGACCCGGGCGGCCCAACCGAAACCCAGGAGGACCGGACCCCCAGACGACGCCCCCCAGGGCAGGCCAGCCCCCACCCCAAAGTCCCTGCCCCATACACCTGACACCAGGGCGCCACCACCTCTCCCACCCCCTACCCCGCCACCACGCTCACACACACACTCCACACACACCTACCCCAACACTGGGGCTGAAAGATATACCGTCGCCGCCCCCACATCGAGACACAGGCACCCAAGACATCAATACCGCAAGAGCAACCACATACAAGAACAGTCCCCCTGCGCCCGCCCCGCACAAAAACCCCGGAAGCCACAAACAAAACCGCCCCCCACCAAAGCGCCCGGCCCCCAACCAACCCGCGCCACACCGCACCGCACCGACACCAAGATGCCGGCAGAATACCGAGGTACGAACCTCCGCCCACACCGCCCGCCCTACCCAACACCTCCGTGTACCCCCCCACACACGCATACACCCCCCCTCCGCTCTCTGACCTTACATACCCACACTCCCCTCTCTCCCCCCCGCACTCTCCTCCCTCTCCGTCCCCTCCCCCCCTCCTCTCCCTCTAACACACTGCCTCCCCCCTACTGCCCACCCCTCCCCCCCCCCCACTCGCCCCCCCTCTTACCCCCATACCCCTACATGCAGTGTAATTAATTAATCTAATAGGGATTATCCGCTTACCGGAAGTTCCCGGCTTTTGGACACTTCCTCTTCCGGGCCTGTTAACGACAGCGTTCTGTGTTATACTGTTAAATCGGATATACTACAAACATATAGCATTCAGACCGAGTGATACTGGATCAAAAGCTGGATAAAGCGATCGATTCGCGCGGTGAAGGGCGAACAAGTAAAACACACGTTGTTTCGCCGATGGGCACACACCGGCACTTACAGCATGCTAGCATTAGCCGCTAGCGTTTACTGACGTGTAACATTGTGCGTCCTAAAACACACAAACATCTGAAAATGGGTCTGTACCCCGTTTCCAGTGGAACAACGGGGACTGCAGAAGAGCGCCAGTGCTTGTGTGTTTCAGCGCACAATTGCCCGTCATAAGCTGGCTAATGCTGCGCTACCGAGTAAGTTGCGGCCCAAACAAACGTGTGTCGTTTATTATAAAGTTCGGTCTCCCTGCGGGAATGGTGTTTGTCTTCTTCCTTGCATCCGTGGAATGAAAACTGGATTGGCGTTTATCGATGCAAGTTAAGAGTAGTGCGGGGATACGAGAGGTGCTAGCGTGATGCGTGTAACTTGTGCGGGAAAACACACAAGCATGGCGTCGGCGTCGGCCGGCGGGGGGTACGCGTGGTGTGTAGAGAAAGGCGTGGTAAGTGCGGCGCGGGGGTGCCCCCGGGCAAAAAGGAGGGCGGGGCCCGTCCGGGGGAAAAGGGGGGGTTTTCCGTTCTCGGAAGGGAAATGAACGACGGAAGTGGCGTCTACGTTTAAAACCGGAAGTTCGGAACACGGAAGCGTGATAATCCCCTAATTACTGCATTAAACTGACAGCCCTAGTACTTTCTACTTATTATATTACTTTACTGATCTTATTGTTATTTCCCTCTGGGATATATAAAGTATTTCTCATTTTATTGCTTTTTGCTACTTGAGTGAAAACATCTGTTGGTAAAAGATTCCTTGTATGTGAATAAAGCTTATTTTTTATTTGGATTCTGAATTTTCTTCCATCATAAACTTCCGTAGGACTCTTTCTTTAACCAGTTCCAAGCTGCCGCCTTTTAAAATCTTGAAATCAAAATTGAACATTTCATTAAAAACCTCTGGCACGTAAAGGGTTAATATAATTCACTGGACTTCCCCCACATTTCACTCAAAAAAAGTGCAGTTTTTCAGACAGACTGAGAGCTTGTGAAGTTGAACTCTAGTGGTATCAGAGCCAAGCAGCACACCGATCTATGTAAGAGTTGAAACTTGATTTCCTGCAGTCCTTTTGGAAAACTCATTCAACGCTGCTTCCTACAGTAATACGCAGGCGGTTTGTCTCATGTGACGTGGACACAGCCTGTCTGCCGGTCTGAGATGCCGGAGGCTGCACCCACAAAGCGCCACAAACACCAGCTCTGATCCAGCAACCCTTGTTTGAATTGTCCTTCCTGCAGTCAGACTCTCAGTGCTCTCCCTGACACAGATGAAGCACTTAACTCCCCCTGCCTGCTATCCCAGCAGGCCAAGGGTGAATTAATGAGCTCCCTGTCCAGTCCGGAGTGATCCATTACTTCCTGTAATTATAAATAATAATCTTGATTATTACTCTGGTTAGCCAGCGAGAGGCATAGATGGATGTGCCCGGGGAATGATTCATCATATTTCTCTCCCAGCCACGCGTAGACGAGCAGTCGCCACAGACGGCGGCAGGTTTCCATCGCCGCCATGCTGGCTGACAGATATTAGAGGGCTGGACTGGGCTCTGCTGGGGGAAACTGATAACCAGCAGGGCTTGCAGAGGCTTATCATACATCCCAACACCAAATGCAGAGGTTCATCTCACTAAATAATATTCAGCAATGAAGAAGAAGGTTTGATCACGGCTGCTCTACACCTGCTGCAAATGCAGCCCAAAGTTTCAAATCAAATCTGAATTTAGAATTCTGTTTGGCCACAGTGTGGATCCCAAACTACTTTAAACATTTCTTATCATTCTAATCAAACCTTGTTATTTTTTTAAAGTTTAGATGACAGTTACACAATGGGTAGCTGAAGCATGAATATGGTGAAGTTTTAACCCCCTATGGTCCGATGCAGATGGCGGCAGGCCCATTTTTGTCCTGTCACATCTTCAAAATGAATCCCTTTAAATGATGCAATACTTTTAAAAAGAGGGGAAAACATAGAGACACTGTAACACTGCTTTCATTTGTGACATGACCTATATGAAGTTGTTTTAAAACCCTCTTTGATGGCCTGCTTTTGCGCTAAAAAAGACTCCCAAGACATTTCTTGGTCTTTTTCTGCCTGGAAAAAATTATTTCCCCTAATAGATGTGTAAACTTTAAGTTTTAATAGTTTTAATTCAACTTTTTTACTTATCTATTTGTGAAAACTTGATCAAATGTAGGTGTGGAAACATTGTACCAGAATAATTATTGCTTTGTATATGTTAATGAAATAAACAATGTTTAAATTGGAAAACAAACTTTCTTTTTCAGTTTTGTACCGTTATGGTACAATGTTGCCATATGGCAATGGAACTTCCAAAAATAAAAATGAAATAGAAATTTCTTCAAATTATGTTTATTTAGTCTATTTTAAGTCATAAAAAAAGATTTCAAACATTTTTTTCCCCCCACTAGCATCATAATGTGTACTGTAGAGGGTTGAAGTCTGATCTGAGTGTCACCTGCAGTCCTTGGCCGTCGACCGTGACTGAGTTGGCTCTCTGCATCTTTCCTCGACTCGACTGGCTTGACCGAGAGTCCTTCCTCAGCGTTGACTGCCTTTCCTGTGGCCAAAAAGACAACCAGTTAGAGCCGGGTGTATGCTCCCTGCATGTATTCCAGGTTTCCAACTCCACCACACCTGATTCAGATCAACTCGACTGCTCATCAAGTTCTTTGCAAGCTGCTAACGAGCCATTCATCTGAGTCAGGTGTGTTGAAGTAGGAATATCTAGAAAACCAGCAGGGCAGGGGTCCCTGAGGACCAGGATTGAGAAACACTGAGTTAGAGGGTCCATATCTGCTATTTGATCAGAAAACAGGGTCAGTTTTTAGGCAGAACAGAAAATACAAGCCTCAAAGGGCAAAACAGACATAGACACACCATGGATGGTCCGGGTATATTTACACCTGTGTTTATTGTGATGTGATTTATGTGCAGCTGAAGCCACAACTGTGGCATCAGAGGCAGGGTAGCTTATTTACTACTTTAAAATCAACAATGAAGAGGCACATTTAATATATCTTTGATATAATGGAATTATACAGTATTTGTGTAATTATCTTGAGCAACTATCTTTTTATCAGGAAATAAAAACCATTTCAGCTGTTCCATTTACAACTGAAGATGCCAAGAGTGCTGCACAACATACAGAACATAAACTCTCAAATATAACGGATAGAATCCCTTTTCCAACAGTATCTTAGCAAGAGCAGCTTAGTTTTTCAGCAAATGGTGAGTTCCAGCTCATTTTTCCTGAAAGAAATTTTACTTTTAAAGTATTTACTACAATGCATTAAAGACAGAGAGTGGAAACATCTGGAGTCACTTTACTTTTTCCTTTATATACTGATATTTCATAGTCTGAATTTTTATGTTATCTATTCAGAGGTTCTTTGGAAATAGTTTCCAGGACATTCTGAGGGTCTTTCAGAGATTTTTCATTGGACATTGGCTTCTTTTGCCACACATTTTCAGTCAGGTTGTTTTTGTTAAGCCACTAGCCTGTGAATCCCAGTGTGTCCACAGCAAATGAAGGTATTTTCCTACTAGCAGCATGAAAAAAGACACATCATTAGTTCCCGTTTCTCTTGTTGCAGAGATGCACCGATCCAGTTTTCCCTGATCCAGTCCAGTACGGATACCTGGGCTGATGCCCGATACCCATCCAATACCACTGAATGAATGAACCGTATAGCTTGCCATGTGAGTGAAGGCATCAGACTTGACATAAACATTAAGCCTTGCTAAAAAAAAGGCAACAAATTAACAAACATATAAATGTACTATTATTTATTAACAAATAAAGTGTACATGAGCAGCAAAAAGAAATAAATAAGTCTCTGTTCTGCGTGATGATGTAACTGACATAGAACTGAAGTGATTAGATGGCTGTCACTGTATTGCTGTGGATGATATGAATAAAAAAAGAAATGACTGGATCGGCCTCATTCCTCCGATATCTGATCCAGCTAATTAGTCAGTATCGGAACCAATATTCAATCAGGCAATAAGATCGGTGCATCTCTACTGTTTACTGGGGCCTCATTTGGAAAGGTGTCATAAAATGGTCTCTGATATTCAAGAAGGAACTGAAAAAGGAAGAAGAACGACTGAAGAACTGGGCTGAAAATCAACGGTGACAGGTCTGACGGAGGGATGGATCCTCCTCAGAGCCCAGAACTCAACATTACTGAGGCAGTGTGGGAGAGAAAATGGAGCGAAAGGCAGCCAACATCCAAAAAGAGTTATGGAAAGTCCTTCAAGGAACCTGGAGAACTAATACTGAAGACTACTTATGAAAGGAAAACTTGTCCAAGTTGGGTCAGACTGCGTTAAAGGATAATGGTGCTCTGATCAAATATCGACTATAAGCTTGTCAGAATTGTATAAAGTCTTTATTTCCTTTTATACCGTACATTTATTTTGCAAGTATGATTTTACATGCTTTGATAAATTACAGCATGCATCACCTTTTTGGAAAAACAACGATATGAGGGGTGACTGAATACTTCTGTTTGCGTTGTTTGGTCTTATTTTTTATATTTTCTGTTTTTCGTTATTGTGTTGTTGTTTGTCTGCATTTTTTTTATGTTCTCACTGCGAGTTTAATTTCCCTTTTTACCTCTGTTCAGTGCTTTGTTATCGGTAGCTGCTGTGTTTAAAGCGCCTTACAAATAAAGTTGACTTGATGACTTTCACAAAAGCAAATGTGCTGAATAAAGAAAACAAATTTCCACCTGCTGTTTCTGGTCCACTTTAACTTCTAAACAGCTTCCCAGAATCTGTTTTACGTGTTTGGTTGTAACGGTGGCTCGATGGCCATGCCTGGCAAAAGTTTTCAGTTTGAAATTTGATTTAAAGAGACGTACTGTACAGAGAAAGCACACTTTCCCCCGCTGAGACAAACAATTTTGGGAATAAACTTCTTTTAAAAAAAACTGTTGCCATTTCAGAGCTCAGTGGGAGAACACAGGCTGATGATTGGATCCTCCGGTTCCACAGCATCAAACGAGGTCAGCCTCGGGACTGCTGACCATGATGAGGGAAGTCTTACCAAAACGACGGGGCAGATTGAGTTAGGGGCCAGGATGTGATCCTTCAGGGGTCCACAGTCACACTCAGGCTTCACATGGGAGGCACACTTGTTATGGAGCTGCAGGAAGTGGCAACCATTATTAACAAGCAACTTGTGGCAATGGCAGCACATATTTAACAACAGTTTCAGCCGTATTTTCAGGGTTTATTTGCATCGCACGTGTCATTGCTTCTGTTTTATTTTTTATTATCTTGCAACTGCAAACAAGTGTTTTCTGAGTGTAAATTGGTGCGATGACTTGTGAGGCGTCAGAGGTGCAAAAACAGAACCATAAACAACGAGAAGCAGTGGGAATATAATGAGGAGGTGGCTGCCTCTCCTCGGGTGCCGGCTTACCGTGATTTGACACCACACACAGTGGAGCCCAGTCAGGCCCTGGTAACACTTAATGGTTTTGTGACACTTGTCACACTTGGTGGGACAGTTCCCTTCCACCCAGAAATGATGCATTACCTGCAGAGAGAAGCAGAGACTGCATACTGGGAGGGAAAGCAGTGAGAAAAGAAACACGGTGCTAAATAAGACGTATACAAAGGCACAACCGGCACAACAATTAAAGAAACAAGAAGGAAAGCAAACAAGGAAGAGGATACAAGAAAAAAGCAAGCAAGAAAGAAAGCAGCCAAACAAGTGAAGCCGAGTGCCGGTGACTCTAAACTGGGCTTATCCTGGTAATTAGCAATGCTCAGTAGCAGACTGAGGAAAAGCTCTTGTCCTAAGCTTTACGGAGCATCGCTGATCCAGGCGTGCCGACTGGTAAACACTTCAATTGGACTCACCTCTGTGTTTTTCTTGGACTTTACATAAGTTTTGATGCAGGAATGCGGCGCACGAGCCACACAGCGCTCATGCACTGTATATTTGCAGACTAGGAAAGAGAAAAAAAAAAAACAAAACATGATTTTCAACCAAGAAAAAAAAAGGACTTTTTAAGTAGTTACACATGAAGGATGCTTGATAGAGTTGCGGAATGTGAATGTGCATGTTGCCATAAAAAGTAGCTCAAGAGGAGCTAAATCAACTTTTAATCTAATTTTTTTTTTAAAAGAAACATCATTAAAAAAAACACGAGCATGCCTTCCTGTGTGTTGTTTGCATGTTGGCCTTGCATGTGTGGGTTCTGTCACAGTACTCGGCCCCCTCACACAGTCCAGGGTGGGCAACTCCAGTCCTCCAGGGCCGGTATCCTGCAGGTATTAGGAGTTTACCTGCTGTAACACACCTGACTCCAATCAGTGGGTAATTGTGCAGAACCGAACATCAAGTTCTGCACAAGTCACACGGTGTGTTGCCACGAGGAAACTCCTTATACCTGCAGGATGCCGGCCCTCGAGGACCGGAGTTGCTCACTCCAGGTCCAAAGAGATGCAAGTTAGTTTAACTGGTCACTCTAAATTCTGTCCCTATTTATGTCCTGTGATGGACTGACAGCCCGTCCAGGTGTACCCTCCCTCTCACCGAGTAGCTGCTGCCTCCAGCTTCTCCATGACTCTGAAGCGGAATAAGCCGTATGAAAATGGATGGATGATGTGTTTTTCTGTTTCATTTAATGGCGGTATAAAAGATGATGTTTTCAGCAATTCAGAGAACAGAGACTGTTAGCGAGTTTTTGAATAAAGTGCATGCGCAAGACCATCCTGGTAGATTGAAAGCTGCCTCCCCGGCCGCACCTTTAAGACAATGTACACGAGCCAAGTCTCGACACCAGTGTTTAGCAGACAGCAGGTACAGATTCTCCCATCATGTCACAAACACAAGTAAGACAGAAGTTGTTGTCTGAATGTCGCTAACTGCTAGCAGAATGATTGTTAGCTGCATCCTGTAAACATCAGACAAGAACGCGCTGCTTCCGGCACACAGTATTATTATGTGCTGGAAGTGGCGCACTTTCGCCTCTTACAATGGTAGTAAGAGTGATTGCTGGCCAATAGACAAATAAAACACGCGATAAGAGCAGAAATGATTGGCAGATGTTTTTAAGTCCCATTACTTTCACAGTTGATATATAATCATATTCATAAATATAAAACTTATAATTAATCAAACCGTATGGGGAAGTGAACCCGATTTAATGGAATATTGCAAAAAATATTCAAAGAAACATCTAATTTTTAAAAGGATTATTTGGCTCTGGTGGCTGTTATTTGACAGTGTTTGACAGGAAAGGGAGTCAGAAAGAGCAGGGGATGGCACGCTGCAAGGGGTCCAAGGCCGGGAATAGAACCTGGCCAGCCGTGCGGAGGACCAGGAGTCTCTGTACATGTGGCGGCTGCTTAACCAGCTGAGCTAATGGTGTGGTTCAGTTGTCTCGGATTCTGAGCAGTCGCAAGTTGGTGACGTCATTACCAGGTATTTTGCGTTCCAGTTTCACCAACTTGGGGAAAAATAAATATCTCCAAAAGAGCCTATTTTTGAGCTAGAACAGCTAGATAATTACACATTTCTAGCCAGAAAAATAACACAGACGTTAACAATGTTTCCATGATAACAACAGCTAATTTTAGTGTAGTCTCGCTGCGTTTTAAAGAAGAAAAGACCGCCTTGAAACCATAAAATTCAATAACAATAACAGATCAGAAAATATCTTATATAGAAGTTTAATAAACACAACAATGATACTGGATGCTGGCTGCCATCTTTAAATCTACAATCTCAGGGTCCTCTGCAAATTACGAGCTCGTACATTGGAAAAATTAGTTCATGACGTCACTTCCTCGTAAAAACGAGTTCCGAGACAACTGGAACGCACTATAAATACTGTACAACCCCAAAGAAACATCTTTTATACCAGTGTTTCTGAACTGCGGCCCTCAGGACCTACTGTCTTGGATGTGTTCCTACTCCTGATCCAGATGAATGAACTTCCTCATCAAGTTCTTTGCAAGCCTACTAATGAGTCATTCACAGTATTCAGGTGAGTGAAGTAGGGTTGCCTCTTAGACATGCAGGGCAGTGGGTTGAGAAACACTGCCTTAACCACCTTTGAAGGCCAGCAGTAACTAAAATCAACATCATAGTGATATTGCAATGCAATAAAAATTGCATTGATCTGTACAGATCACTGAATCCATCATCACCCTTATTATGAAGCAGATCACTCACATGAGCAGCAGAGTCCCTGCTTCCCCAGTCCGATCAGCATGTTCAGACACAGGTTGCAGTACGCTGGTTTGTTGAAGTGCTTCAGTCTCCACACGTGCTGCCCATCATCTTTCACATTCTGCAGAAACAACACACAACATTTATCTAACTGGTAATTTATGATCTAACTCAATGCATCCTCTTATATTCTGGTGGGTGATATTCATCATTACACCATTTAACCTGGAGTTAAAACTTTGTGCAAAAGCATTTGTAGTTTTACACACATGGGGTCAAAATTCAGCAGAGAACAAACAGTAATTTGCTTCCTTCCTTCTGTAGTAGCATTCATTCATAAAATATGACACCTTGCTGTTTTTTTTTTTCTCTTTTTTTCCTTTTAAATCAAAACTAGTTAAATGCTTCCACCTAGTGGAAAAATCTGACGGTGCTCCCTCACTCAGTAACACAGTGACACTCTTGTTCAAAGAAAAATTTAAAATGTGTTACAAGCGAATATTCATGAATCCCCAAAATCATTTGTTTATGAAATATGGCCCGTTTCTAGTCTTTTATTATTCACAAGTAAAATGGTCCAAAATGACAAAAACTTAGTGGATAATTATTGTTTTAGTATCTTAACTGACACTTATTGCAATAAATTTTCCACAAATCTGAATCATTAGAGAAAATATGTAAACACACAGCTGCAACATGAGAGTCACCAACATCATCATCATGCAGGAATGAAGCAAACTGCGGCAGAGCGGGAATAGACTGATAACTAATTTACACTTGCAGGATGTGAGAGAACAGATCAGCAAGTTTTCAACACAATCTCACAGTAAAATGTGAAAACAGACATGAAAACTTAACCTATTGAATCCTATGGGACAATTCTTTTTCCAAAACTGTTTTTCCCCCCTAAACCACCTATATAGAAAAGGGTTCCCTTTGTTTTAGCTCTTGGGTTGACCTGATTGAGAATCTACACTAACATACATAAAAAACCTACTAGCATTTCAAGAAATGATAATTAAACTAATCCTACTGATTCTGCATCAAATGTAATGCTTGTGTAATGATTTCACATTTAAAGATGGCAGAGTTTGGGCATTTTAGTGTTAATATATGAGATTAAGTTGATGGTTTCTTGTCATTTAATGCAAAAAATATGAAATATAATTGTTTTAATCAATTTATTTTATTTAATACTTTGCATTCAGCAGCATTTTTTTTATCTTATTTATTTGAGAGAGACAGAGCATATGAAAACAAAAAGATAACTTCAAAATATGCCAGATTTAGCCAAGAGGCTAGTTTTCATCTGTTGTCCCTACAGTATAGTCAGATCTGAAAAGGCTCCTGAAATGAGGAAATACAGAAAAATATATAAAAAAAATAAAGCAGTTATCAATCTAACAAACGTAAATTGATGAGATAAAGCTGCTAAACGAGAAAAGAACATATCGGTAAAAAACAAGGCAACGTTGTTAAAATCTATACAACAAGACACAAGGCAGAACAACTACACATCACAAAAAGTAAAATCACATACTGTATTTCTAGAAATCTCAGAATATATACATATAAAAAAGAAAAAGCTGAGACTGATCAAAAACCAAGCAGGCAAGCATGAATATAAAGTTTTATGTTTAAGTTAAGGGAGAGGATGGGCTAAAGTCTTGTTTTGTGTATTTCAATCAATCAATCAATCAATCAAACTTTATTTATATAGCACTTTTCATACAAATAAAATGCAACTCAAAGTGCTTAACAAAAACAAAGACAATAAAAGACATGAAACCTCATCCCTCCCACCCCCACAAAAAGACCAACAAACATATACATACTGTAAGCACACATACATGCACACATCCATGCACGCACACATGCACACACACGCACAGAGCACCCAGCCAAAAGAAAAAGTCTAATACAGTAACAGATACGGTAACATCGCAAAGCACTGAGGATCCAGGTGAGGAAAAACAACCTATAGGGGGGGGCCCTCCACGCCGAGAGGCGCCACAGCCCGAAGCCACAGGGAGCACTGCCAGAGAGACCCCCCGAACCAAACAGTCCAGGACAAACCCCACACATGGTGTGGAGTCCCCCAGTCCTCCTGGCCCAGGGGATCCCCAAGACAGCACCCCTGCAGGCAGACCGGACACAACTCCCAATGTGGAGGGCCCCCATGAGGAAACACTGGAGCTAAAAGCTAAATGCTTAAAAGTGCTGTAAACAGTTGTAAATAACTAAAAATCTATAAAAATTTGGCATTTAACCATAAGACATAAGAATTAAATTTAAAAATAAAAATTAAAAATAAATAAATAATAATCTATGAAAGCAATAGAGAATAGAAATATTAAAACAATAAGGATAAAAGGGTAAATGAAATCAGATAAAAGCTAAATTAAAAAAGTGAGTCTTGAGTCTCCTTTTAAAAATATCAACAGTCTCTGCGGCCCTGATGTCCTCCGGCAGGCTGTTCCACAATCGGGGACCATAATGGCTGAATGCAGCCTCCCCATGGGTTTTGGATCTTACTCTTGGAATGACTAACAGGCCGCTGCCAGAGGACCTCAGGGCCCGCGAGGGTTGATATGATAAAAGCAGATCAGATAAATAAGATGGTCCATGACCGCTAAGACATTTAAACACTAATAAAAGAATTTTGAAATCGATCCTGAAGCACACGGGGAGCCAATGCAGTGATTTTAAAACTGGTGTAATGTGTTCCCGCCCTCTGGTCCGTGTCAGAACTCGTGCCGCTGAGTTCTGGAGTAATTGTAAATTTGAAATAGATTTTTTGGGGAGACCAGAGAGCAGGGCGTTGCAGTAGTCCAGACGACAGGAGATAAAAGCATGCATCAGCACCTCCGTGTTGGCCCGAGAGAGGAACGGGCGGACTCTGGCGATGTTCTTAAGATGATAAAAGCCTATTCTTGTAACATTCTTTATGTGTGGAATAAAAGTAAGCTCAGAGTCTAAAATGACGCCCAGGTTCCTAACAGTTTGTGATGGTTTAAAATCTTGTAATTTATATTATGCACCACACTGACAGCTGTCCGCGTGGCCTGACATGAACCATTTGCCCTGAGGGACTTCACTTGTTGATGCACAATCATGAGCTGTAGCAAGTGAACTGTAAACTCCTCTAACAGATCCATGTGATATAATCTCACCTTTCAAAGCAATCATAAAAATATTCATCCTGCCATGCAAAGAGCCAAACCAAAGTATGTGATCATTGACAATTAAGCAAAAACATCTGCCCCAAATTTCATGGAAACCAGAAGAGAGCTACAGCACGTCCACATTCAGAGTTTCTTTCACTGGACCTAAGGGGCAAAGCCCAGCTCCTGAAATACAACCCCACACCATAATCCCCCCTCTCAGGCCAACTTTACCTTGGAATCAGTCAGACAAGTACCGTTCTCCTGCTCCCCCCCTGACTCCTCCATCAGATTGCCAGATGGAGAAGCACGATTTATCACTTCAGAAAACGCCTCCACTGCTCTAGATTCCAGTGGCGGCTGCTTTACACCACTGCACCCACGCTTTGCATTGCGCTGGGTGATGTATGGATGGATGGAGCTGCTCCACCATGGAAACCCATTCCATGAAGCTCTCTGTCACTGTTCTTGAGCTGATCTGAAGGCCACATGAAGTTTGGAGGTCTGTAGTGATTGACTCTGCAGGAAGTTGGCGACCTCTTTGCACTTCGGCATTTGCTCACCCCGCCCCATCGGTTTACATGGTCTACCACTTTGTGGCTGAGTTGCTGTCGTTCCCAAACACTTCCATTTTCTTATAATACAGCTGACAGTTGACTGTGGAAGCGAGGAAATTTCACAACTGGATTTGTTGCACAGGTGGCATCCGATCACAGTTCCACGCTGGAATTCACTGAGCTCCTGAGAGCGACCCATTCTTTCACAAATGTTTGTAAAAACAGTCTGCATGCCTAGGTGCTTCACTTATACACCTGTGGCCATGAAAGTGATTGGAACATCTGATTCCCATTATTTGGATGGGTAAGCAAATACTTTTGGCAACATAGTGTAACTAGTTTGCATACTTTGAGTACCTCTTCTGCACAGAAGCTTGGAGAATGTGCACAATTTTTTCAATTAGTGCCATTAACGTGATAAATTTTGTACGTACAGTATATCCTCATTCCTGCAAAAATGACAACAGACTCTGAAATAGTTCAGTTGTAAACTCTGGCATGGTTTCATGTTATTAGTTGTCTTATGTATCAAACAGAAAAATACATTCTTTCATATTGCTAGGGTCACTGCTGAAAGATAAAAGATGGCATATTATATGTGTGATGGCACCTTCAACTTTCCAATACTTAGCAATCAATAAGTGTCACCAGCAAAAATGAGCAATCTCTCTGTGGACTCACTGTCTCCAGGCCCAATAAGACCAGCAGGGGGATGGTGGTCAGGCCTCCCTGGATCCACTCCCCCAGTGACACAGTGCCATCGCGATCATAGTCGATCTCCTGCATCATTTCCTGGAGAATCTGCATCATTAAGAATAACACGTCATATAAAAATTGATTTAATCAATAAATACATTGTCTTAATTTAGAGTCCAATTACTTTTGTAATACAAGCAAACACTCAACATTATTTTGCAGTGCCAGTTTCATCCTGAAAGTAGCTTTAAGAAAAGCCCTTTAAAAAATAAATGAAGTATGATTATGAATACTAAGTTAAAAAAAAAAAAAAAAAAGCCCCTCTTACTGGTTTTAGTTCGGTTACGTCCCATTCCAGGTACTCTGCGACATGCATCATCTGGGAGATAATGTGCTCCAGCTCCTGCAGGGAGACCATAGTCAGTCATTACAGACAAAAATACTGTATTTACCTTCCTGTATGGACTGAATAGACTGGTAAACAGCCAGTAATAGCAGGTTGGGAGTGTGCACAGAGGGAAACAAAGGCAGCGTGGGAAGAGCTCCAAGACTGATGGTTTAATTACAATAGTTGCTTTTTGGTCCTGCTTTTTTGCTGGGAAGGGTGACATTATCTGGTGGCAGACTGAATCAAAATGATGCACTTGAGGGAGAAAATCACAAGATCTTTTTTTCCCCATTAATGCTGAAGTTTGAATGAGAAATGGGTCACACCAAATTTAAATAAAAAAAAGAAATTTCCCTGTCACTCCACCCATTTCATCTTTTTTATCATTCTTTCTTTACATGTTCCAGCTTGCAATGAATGAAGGTGACTAATAGCTGGATAGACAGGAAACTTGTTCCTCTCAGCACAAACAAAGAACCCCACTCAGAAAATTGTCCCAGTGTTCTATGCAACACAAACAACCTGTTTTTCCTCCTTTTTTTCTGAGACTGTAGGTGGTTCTTTGCAGATTCACTGCAGAAGTCCTCAGCTATAGTTTTAATGACTAATTTTATGAATGATTTGTCTGAGAACATGTTAAGGAGCTAAAGCATGAAAAATGGACTTTAAAGAACTTTTAAGCACATTACTGTGTTATTTCCTCATAGAAACTTCATTTAAGTTGTTTTTTTTTTTTATTTATTTGTGCATATTTGAGTAATATATATGAATATTCAGGCCAAGCTCGAGCTTCCTTAACATGACCGACTGACCACCGGTATACGTAACGAGGTGGCACCAATCATGAAGCGACAAATACGTATGCGCAGTTTCGTAGCAAGACGCCCTCTTTGTTCAACAGAAACTCGAAGAGAATCCTAACCTATACACACTCTGAGGAAGAAACTAACAGCCTGCAGGAAGATTTCCTCAGAGACAAACAACCATCAGCTAAAAGATATTTGCTCCAGCGTTCAGAAGAAAAGCTTTTTTTTTTTTTTTTTTTTTTTTTTATTTGGAGGATTTTGAGGACGGCAAGTTGGGAAAAATGTGGTTGCATTCGATGTGGGAGTTTATTTGTTGTACTGGACGAATAGACTTGCCAGAAGTTGTTGGATTATATCTTCAGGAGCAGAAAAAAACCCTCAACTTTGTGTGTAAACTTTATTCCTGACAACTTCATGAATCTCGGGCAGTAAAGTGTTTTTTCTCGAGGATTACTTCTGAAACCTGACGCAGTTCCTACTATAAAAACGTCTCACGGACGTCTCACGGACAGACAACAACACAGATGTCTGCCAGCTCAATGCTGTCAGGCTATGAGTTGTTTGCTATTTACATACTTGTCATGGTACTGCGTGTACTTCCAACTCCATATCAGACTCTGGGTTGATATATACTCCATACAGCTCCATAACAGGCTGGTCCGTTTTATTCCTTCGATCGGTGTCCAATTATCCATCGTTTACAAATAACGGTGCGGAAGCCAGTGCTAAAAACAATTCTGTGACGCTTCAGAATAAGTGTCTCTTCCGGGGTGATGTCGTGAAATGGGCGTAAAACATATTGCGATTGGTTGAGAGCTTCGTGGTTCAGTACAGTCAGCCATCTTACTTCCGTGTTGGAAATTAGATGCATAAAAAACTGATATTTAACATCAAATCAGTTTCTATAGTGGTGATGGGAACATATTTAGCTTATAAATGCCTGCATTTAACTCTTGGAACATTTGAAAAGCACGATACAGCTCCTTTAAACTCATCCTATAGACCAGTGACTTTAAGCAGGAGTCTTTACAGTAAATACAACCTCAATTCCAAAAATGTTGAGAAAATGTTTGGGGAAATGTAAGTAAAAACAGGATAGTGTGATGTGCAGATCTCATAGGCACATATTTTAGAGCATAAACATTCTATTTGATGTTGAAACTGAGACATTTTACCATTTCATGGAAGATGTTAGCTTTTTAAAAAATTTGTCAGCAACAACACATATCAAAAAAGTTGTAACAGGGGCAACAAAGGCTAGAAAAGTAATTGGCACAAATGAAAAACAACTAGAGGAAAATGGACAATGGGCTCTATGCACAGCTCCACTACTTCCTGAACTTAACGTAGCTCCTTTGTTTCCTGTCTTTCATTACTGGACGAACTGATTAATCCAGGTGTGTCTGGCCAGTTACTGAGATCAGACACACCTGGATTAATCAGTTCATCCTGTAAGAAAAGACAGGAAATGAAGGAGCTACCGTAGGTTCAGGAAGTAGTGGAGCTGTGCATAGAGCCCATTAATAATGTTACTGGCAACAGTTCAGTAACATGACTTACATCTTAGATGTAAAGATGGGCTGAAGTTCACCAAACTGTGACAAATTGACTCTAAAAGTTTATCTCAAAAAAAAAAAAAATTTTAACCCAAAATTGCAAATAAGTTGAAGATCCAACCATCTACAGTGATCAATATCAAAACAATCAGGAGGAATCTCTGTGTGCAAGAGCCAAAGCTGAAGGTCAAAGCTGGATGCACATGGTTATCAGGCAGCACTGCATTAAAACCACACATGATCCTCTACTGGAAACCACTGCATGGACTCAGGAAACATCCAGAAATCACTGTCTGTGAACCCAGTTCACCCTGAAATCCACAAATGCAGGTTGAAGCTCTATTATGCAAAGAAGAAGCCATAAGTAAACAAGATCCTGAAACACTGTCGTCTTATCTGGAACAAAGTTCATTAAAATGGTCAGAGGAAAGTGGAAAATGCTCTGAGGTCAGATGGATGGAAGTGTGAATTCTATTTTAAAACATGGAGGCCATGTCCTGCAGACTGATGAGGAGAGGGAGTATCCAGGGACCGTCACAACAGCATGGCTAAAAACAGGAGAAGAGTCCGGCTGCTGAACTGGCCTGCCTGCAGATCTGCAGCCCGGACCTTTCATCAATATGAAACATCTGGAGCACCATAAATCCAAATATGCATTAAAGGAGCTGTATCATGCTTTTCAGATGTTCCAAAAGTCAAATACAGGCATTTATAAGCTAGATATGTTCCCATCGTTACTATAGAAACTAATTTGGTGTTAAATATTAGTTTTTCGATGCATCTAATTTCCAACACGGAAGTAAGATGGCTGACTGTACTGAACCGTGGAGCTCTCGACCAATTGCAGCATGTTTCACGCCCATTTCATGACGTCGCCCCGGAAGAGACACTTATTCTGAAGGGTCACAGAATTGTCTGTAGCACCGGCACCGGCAGCTCTCATGTGGATGTTAGTAGTAAACATTGATGGATAATTACTCCGATCGACGGGATAAAACAGACCAGCCTGTTATGGAGCTGTATGCGCTCGACCCAGAGTCTGATATGGAGTTTGAAGTACACGCAGTACCACAGAAGTACCACAGAGACCCCTGACAAGTAAGTAAATTAGCGAACAAATCATAGCCTAACAGTTAGCACTGAGCTGAGAGATGTGTTGACTCACCAGTGCTGTTGTCTGTCCATGCGCGTTTTATAGTAGGAACTACTATAGTTCAGTTCAGGTTTCAGAAATAATCCCAGAGAAAAAAAACACTTTACTGCCAGAGATTCATGAAGTTGTCAGGAGTGAAGTTCACACACAAAGTTGAGTTTTTTTTTTCCCTGCTCCTGAAGTTAAAATCCAACCACTTCTGGCAAGTCGGTTCATCCAGTACAACAATAAACTCCCGCGCTGAACATAACCACGCTGAACGTAACTGCATTTTCCCCAACTTGCTGTCCTCTAGAGCTTAAAAAAAGAAAAAAAAAAGGAAGAAAATTCTCCTGAACTCTGGAGCAAACGTCTGTTAGCTGATGGCTGCTTGTCTCTGAGGAGTTGTGTTAGTTTCTTCCTCAGAGAGTGTGTATAGGATTCTCTGAGTTTCTGTTCAACAGAGGGCGTCTTGCTACGATACTGAGCGTGCGCATTTGGACTTTCGTGATTGGTGCCACGTTCATACGTAACGGGGTGGGTAGTCAGCCGTTTGCAGGGAGGTAGCGCTTGGTTTAAATATTCATGTAGATTACTCAAATATGCATGAATGAAGAAAAATAACGATTTAAATCATTTCTTGATGAAGAAATAACACACTGACATGCTGAAAAGCTCTTAAAAGTCCATTTTTCATGATAGGGCTCCTTTAACGAAGGTCCAGGACTGTTGAGCAGCTTGAATCCTGCATCAAACCCAAATGAGACAACATTCCTCACCTAAAACTCCAGCAACTGGTCTCCTCACTTCCCAGACATTTACAAACAGTTGTTAAAAGAAGAGGGGATGACACATGATGGTAAACATCACCATTGAACTACTTTTTACAGATGTGTTGCTGCCATCAGATTCACAATCAGCTCATAATTTCCATAAAATGGTAAAAATTCTGTTTCAACATCTGATAAGTAGTTTATGTCTTACTAGAAATAAAATATGAGTTGATTAGATTTGTAAGCAATTGCATCCTGTTTTTATTCACTGTACATTTTACGAAGTGTCCCAGTGTTTTGGGAATTGGGGTTGCAGATGTTTGAGTTGCAGAAAGAAAAATAAACAGTAAAGAGAAATGCATTCACACAAGACACAAAACAAGACATATAATCCCAATATACAAATGTTATAAACTAATAGTAATATAGATCATACAGCGGGGGAAAAACTATTGAACACGTCAACATTTTTCTCAGAAAATATATTTCTTGTAGAGCTATTGACATGAAAATTTCACCAGATGTCAGCCACAACCCAAGTAATGCATACATAGAAAAGAAATCTGAACATTTATGTCCATAAATGAAGTAATGTGTAATATAGTGAAATGACACAGGGAATAAGTATTGAATACGCTTACTGAAATTTATTTAACTCTTAGTGCAAAAGCCTTTGTTGGTGATTCCAGCCTCCAGACGCCTCCTGTATGGAGAAACCAGTGGAATACATTGCTCAGGTGTGATTTTGGCCCATTCTTCCACAAAAACTGCCTTCAAGGTTCTGGGGGTCTCTTCTGTGAACTCGGATCTTCAGTTCTTTCCAGAGATTTTCAATTGGATCCAATTGACTGGGCCATTCTAGCAAATTTATTTTCTTTTTCTTAAACCAGTTGAGTGTTTCTTGGCTGTGTGCTTGGGATGGTTGTCTTGCTGAAAGATCCAGCCTCTTTTCATCTTCAGCAGATGGCAACAGATTCTGGTCCAGAATGTCTCTCTACTTTTCTGCATTCATTCTTCCTTCAATGATATGAAGTCTGCCCAGTACCACATGCTGAAAAACAGCCTCCACCATGATGTTCCCACCTCCAAACTTTACTGTTGCTATGGTGTTTTGGGGGTCAAGTGCTGTGCCACTTCTCCAAACATGTTGTGTCTTATGAAGAGTTCAGTTCTGGTCACATCTGACCAGACTATGTTTTCCAGAATGTCATGGGTTTGTCCAGATGTTGTGTTGCAAACTTCAAACCAGCATCAACATGCTTTTTCTTCAGAAATGGAGTCTTGTGTGGTGTGCGTGCATGAAGGCCATGGCGGTTGAGTGAATTACTTCTTGTTTTCTCTGAAACAACTGTACCTGCTGATTCCAGGTCTTTCTGAAGCTCTCTACGAGTGGTCCTGGGCTGTTGGAGAACCTTTCTGATGATTGTTCTGACTCCTCTGTCTGAAATTTTGTGAGGAGCACCTGGCCGTGGCCGGTTTATGACGATGTCATATTCTTCCCAGTTCTGGATGATGGCCCCAATGGTGCTCACTGGAACTTTCAGAAGTTAAGAAATGCACCTGGAACCAATGCCATCAGTGTGTTTGCAATAATAAGGTTGCATAGGTCTTTAGACAACTCTTTGCTGTTACCCATCATGCAATGCTTCTCGTCTGACACCTTGATGATGAGAAACCTTTTTAAAGGCATCAATCAGGACTAAACCAGCTGATATTACTTTGCACTGATAGAGGACAGGATTACTCTCTAAATACTGACAGACTCCAGCTGCTTTCTTGGCTTTTTGCACCTGCATTTCACATGTGTTCAATACTTATTCCCTGTGTCATTTCACTGTATTACACATAACTTAATTTATGGACATAAATGTTTGGATTTCTTTGTATGTGTGCATTACTTGGGCTGTTGCTGACATCTGGTGAAAATTTCATGTCAATAGCTCTACTAGAAATATGTCTCCTGAGAAAAATGTTGATATGTTCAACACTTTTTTTTCCCCACTGTGTATTATGCACTGTCGTTATTTCAGAACTTCCCCTTGGGATAAATAAACTATTCTATATTCATTTCATTTCATTAGAAGGGTATGTCAAGGAATATAATAACAGGTTATTCTCATCTTTTTGATGGCTAATTAATAATAATAACAAATCAAATATGGTGAAAACCTATAAGAATGATGATGATAATAATAATAATAATAATAATAATAAATCCTTTATTTATGTGTCAGTTGTTTTTTTTGTTTTTTTAAATGACAAGAGCAAAAATATTTACCGAGCTGTCCAGAGACCCATTTCCATCTGTGTCATAGAGGCGAAACATAACTGTGGGGACAAAAACAAAATGTCAATCTCCATCAGTGGCACTCTCCACCCTTCTCAACCTTTAAAGTGAATATTTAAAGCCCTGAAGCAGCTTTGGCAGCTTGAATGTCAACGCGTACTCCACAGCATGCAAATAATCAACGGAGCCCATGTCTCAGCAGCTGCGAGCATTCAAATACTGCAGCTACAGATGTCCACCAATTACCACTCAAAGCGTCACCATGGAAACAGATAGGCCCTACTGTACATCACCACTGCGACTGGTTGTTTCTCTGCACAACTACTGCAGATGACAGAAACCTAAAGGTGACAGTGTGACCTGAAGCAGATCATCTGAAGCACTGTTCCATACAAAAGCCTTTTCATGGAGGAGGCCAGCAGCGGCCCGGCCTCGGCACGGCAGAGGGCGGATGCTGACATCATAAGGAGCTGACGTAAGATGGCTATCCATCAGGCCACTAATGAGGAGCTAATTGCTAGTTTCCTGAGGAGGTGTGACCTTTTAAGGCAATAGGAGGGGAAACTGTTACCAGTTTCTGGTGGTTGAAAGGCGGTGACTGTGGTGACCCAAAGAACGCAATAAAGTTCAAATGATACTGGGAGACAGATTGCAGCTCAAACTGGTTAAAGGGAGGCTGAAAAAAAATCTCCTCTTACTCCCTTCCATTTCATTCTCTCCATCTTCTATAAGATTAGAAAGTAAAAACGAGTTTAGAACAAAGACCATTACGATGAAGTCATCCACCTAAAATGAAATAAATTACTCCCTTCAGTGAGAAACCATCAGAAACAAATTCAAACTGGATTTTTTTTTTTCTAACCTTCAAGGGTCCCTCTCCTGTTTTTTTTTTTTTTACTTTTTTAAATATACAGAATGTATAGTAGGCAGTATTTACATCGGCACTAAAAGCTTGGCAGTCACTGAACGCACCAGCAGAGGGACCCCTCCACCACACAGATAACATGGACGAGGATCTCAGAAGTATCAGCACATGGAGAGACAGTTCAATAAGACATCACTCATTAATGCCATCATGTGTTCACACACACACACACAGGAAGAATTACTTGAATTATTTACTAATCTCTGAGCTAAACGAGTGCTACTCTGCTCAATAATTCAACACTGAATAAAGGATCCTGTCCAATTAAGCAATGAAAATGTGTAAATTAAAGATGCAGGTATGATTAAGAGATGCTACAGTGTGCTGCTAAACTGAGGCATCAGAAACTCTGGCAAACTTTGCAGGAGCTGCAAAAACCGTCTCATAGAAACTGACAAACACAAGTAGAAACAGTTCAGCAGCTTAAGTCTATTAGTTCCAGTAATTATCGGCTGCAATCACAGACCATAAAAGCTCAAAACATAATGCGTGGAATAAATGGCTTGAAGCTCAACAGCTTGATTGGTCCAATGATTAGCCAGGAACGGTGGTCCGCGAGGCAGCTGCTTATTCCCGGTTTGAGACGCCACTCTGCTGCCATTATGCAAATGTGTTTTATGGTAATGACGTTAAAAGGAAGAAAAGCCTCGACCACAAACGAGGCATTTGTGGGCGCTCAGGAGTAATGTCTTCTGTGGGGGAGAATAACTCACTCTGTAACACTGCAGACCAAATTAAACATAAGAGACATATAAAGCATCAGTTTGTTTTAATGCCAACGCTGAGTGTATTTTCACAGTTTCATTCCCTTTGTGACCATGACTTCATTCTAATAGAGTTTAATGATAAACAGATACTGTAATATGAGGTGGTGATTTTTAACACTGAACAGTGAATTATACAGAATGCCACCATGAAATGGGCATAAATCATCTCTTGTACAGATAAGTAGCCTAATCCTCTTTTAGCCTTAGCTTTTCACTAAGATTCAGTCTGACCTCACTTGGCCTAAACAGTTTTCCACCCACTGAGCTTTAACTCAGCCGGTGACACTTCTGTCTCCCTGTGGATCTCTTGTCTGACTTGTGTATTTCATCTTTTTGCATGTGCAGTGCTCCTTGTATTAAATCTCTGCAGTCCATAAATAAAGTGTTGGAACTTTTTTAGTGGTTGCACATTATTGTGCTTATGACACTGCATGGTTATAAACAAATAAATATACAAAAGGGAGAGGATGGTGATGTGAAATGAGGCTCACATTCAAGCTTGTCCTCGGGACGCCCGCCCTCCAGCAACGAGAGGTAGCACACAATGTCCTTGAGCTGCACTGTATCCAGAGGCCTGGGGAGGGCGGGTGTCTTCAGAGGGGTCGAGTTGCCTTTGATCAGCTTCAGTCCTGTAGGGAAACACAAATGAAAGGTCAAAACAGCCTCCACAATGCCTTTT
This sequence comes from Atherinomorus stipes, assembly GCA_023101725.1. NCBI lineage: Eukaryota > Metazoa > Chordata > Actinopteri > Atheriniformes > Atherinidae > Atherinomorus > Atherinomorus stipes. The sequence goes on from JALJCO010009690.1 coordinate 59,110, forward strand.
AATGTTGCCCAACATCCTGCCAGTTAGGATGCTTCACATTTATGAAATGGATTCGCTTTGAGTGGTGTCTAAAGGCAAACAGCAGCAGTGCTTCACGCCCATCTCTTGGTTTTTAATGGTAAGATCTAGGGATGCACGATATTTGAATTTTGGCCGATATCCGATATGCCGATATGTGGCCGATAACAGATATCAATACCAATATTAAAGCTGAAAAAAATAAGCAGTCATTGCAAATAGTAGTTTTGTTATCTGTTTCAGACACTTTGAAAAATAGGGGTGGGAAAAAATATCAATACACTGGAATATCACAATATTTTCATATGCCAATATCAAATTGATATTTAAAAATGCGGTATCAATCTACTGTACCTACTACTTACAAAATCTCGCAAGATTTCATTGTTCTGATACAAACTCTCACAATGTTTTTTTCAAGAATTATCGCAAGATTTCGTTAGTAAATTAGATTGATACCACGTTTTTAAATGTCAATATGATATCAGCATATGAAAATATAGCGATATTTCAGTGTATCGATATTTTCCCCACTCTTAGTTTTTAGAAGTTTTAAAGTTGGTAAAAAAAGAAGTTTTTTAAGAAGAAGTAGTTTTTTTGTGTTTTTTTTTTCTAGACTTTAGAAAAAGCGGGCTGATCGGTTAAATATCGATTAAATATCGGTGGGGTGGCCGATGTCCATTACTCAGTTTTAAAGCTAATAAAGGACAATACAGTTGGGGGCTGATCATATCGTGCATCCCTAGTAAAATCAACATGCCATCACATCATCATCTTTCCTGACAAGTTCCTTGTAGAGTGAGTATATACAATAAGGTTTAACTCAGCAAAGGCTCACCAAATGAAGCACTTACAAAAAAAAAAAAAGCATTTCATCCACGCAACTCACCCATAAGTGTAGCAGTTTACAGCAATAGAACTTGCTTTTGTGTCTGTGTTCAGATACACTGGAAGTACATCAGATCAATGATGGCTTATCAACACATCCACACTGATCCAGGTCAACTCACAGACTCTAAACCATGAACACGAAATGTTTATGCACACCAGATATTACAACTCAGAAAAGATGTTTTATGACAGTTGAGAGACTTAATTTAACCACATTTATATTTACTCTTGACAGCCCTAAAGGCTTAAACTGAATCACTGGTACTCATAATCAGAGAGTTACATGTCAACACAGTTCATGGCCAGTGCAAGTGATGCAAAAGTCACACAGCAAAAAACATTAAAAAAAAAGATCAAATATTCGAGATTCCAATCATTTTTTCTGACTGTGCATTACATTATATATATTATATATATAATATATATATATATATATATAGCAGAAATGAGCTATTCTGCAGTTAAGCAGTTCAATTAAATAATTATAAAAATTTAAAAAAGCTTAAAGATCCAAAACAATCACAAGGGATGTTTTAGTGAGTTGATAATGTATTTATTTTTGCAATACATATATTACTGTATCTTAAAAGGTACAGTGTGAGAGAAATACTGATATCTAGTGGTTAAGATGGGAATATATATTACATCAAATGCCAAGCACAGTTCTGAATGGATGGTGGCTGTCAGGGGCCAGAATTCTACCCAGACCACTAGATCCAGTGGCCTTGTGCGCAGTGATGACTATAGGTACCTACTTTAACATTGTGTACATCTCCTTCTGTGGTCATTTCAAGGCTTTACTTATCCCAAGTGCCGATAAAACAAAGCTGATCCTGCAGTATTAAAGCTCAAAGGGTTCTCACTTAACAGACTTAATTATCCATTCAGAGTAAAAAAAAGTGGCACAAATATGGCAGCTGCCATGTATTTTGAGCCATGGCAAACAGAAATATCTCATTCTAAGATGATAAAATAAAAGTCAATGACAGAAAAATATAACATACAATTAAAAACTGTGTTTCTATTGGCAATTCATCACTTTACTAAAATAAATGTTATGTTTTTATGTTGCAAAATCCATCTGTAAAGGAGAAATAAGTGAAAATTCATCTCCAGGTTGAATCAATTGAAAATTTGCAATATAAAGCTCTAGATGTGTAAGTCCATCTGGAACATACTATGATGTCACACCATCTCTCTGTGTTAATATTGAGCCTTTGTTTACAAGGGTGGTCTGCCCTCGCATGCATGTTCGTGCATGTGAATGTCCGCCTCATCTCTGCACAGGTTGTAGAGATGGAATCTGCCATTACTGTAGTAAAATATAGCCAGGTGTACTGGCTCGTTGGCAGCTATCAGCTACCAGAGTATACCACTATGTACTCCAAAGCGTTCACACGTAATTGTGCATGTGATAGGAGGAGAAAATGTAATTTAATTTAGCACTAGCAAAGCGATTTACAGTGTATAAACCATGAGACGCATTGCCTTGCTGGGTTTTTTCTGCATGTATTTTGGTGAAAAGCAGGTGCAAACTGGCAGCTCCAGTGGCTTTAGCTTCTGAGAGGGACAATCCTGGACACACACACATCTGATTAAAAATATTTTTTCATGAGCAGTAAGGACAACATTAGTTCTCATTGTTGAATTCTATGAAAATCAGCACAGCAAATACCACTATTTAACAAAGGTGTAAAATATTCTGGATAAATGAAACAGAAAGTTTGCAGCTGCTGTGGAGCTTAAATCGGAATAGTACACCCAAAGATGATGTACTCTTTCTTTTCCAGTGGAACAACTGGGGACTGCCAAGAAAGGAGCTGACGCTTTCAGATGCTTGTGTGTTTTCAGCTTGCACATAGTTAGGGACCCACATCAACAAACGCCATAAATGCCTGCTAATGCTTGCCTGCTAACGTTACGCTGTGTAGTCTGCCGGCTACAAACATAAACGTGCTACGTTGTTTTATTATAAAGTTCGGCACTTCACCCCAACAAATTGCTTTGATCCACTTCTTCCTTAGCATCACTTCAGTCGAGAATCCATGAAAATTTACCAGGTAGGGTTCGCATTTTATTCAATTTACAAAGTGGAACAGGGCATAAACATTGGATTCAGCTATTGTTGAAATGGCCCGGAAGAGGAAACGCTTAAATTACGGAAGTTCCGGAAAGCATGATAATCCCCTATATTCCTTCATACTGCTCGTCCAATGTAATCCAAGTGTCCTGAGTGAGTAGCGTCAGAATTTACTCGAAACAACGTCATTTAGTATATTTTAAACAGTACCAGTAGTACATATTACTTTCGCGAAGCGCACATATGCGCGTTCACGAAACTACGGAAGCCTTGGCATTCAGAGCTTACTCTGCCAATAATGCAAGCATAGAAGAAGAAATTTGATGTTTACATTGTGCTAAGAACGCCAGGGCTGCAGACAAACCGGGACAAACACAAAAGGGGTTGGATATTGATTTTAAACAAAGAAAGAAAGAAAAAGAGAATGCGTGATCTCGTCTGCTGCATCTTCCGTAGTTTTGTGAACGCGAATCGGCGTGCTCACAGGAGATGTGATTAGTACTGTTTAGGCTCTAAAAATATACTAAGAAGGGGGGGGGGAGGGGGGGGGGCAATTACATCGTTTTGAGTAAATTAGGGATGCTACCCACTCAGGACACTTGGATTACATTGGACGAGCAGTATGGAGGAATATTGACAAGTTTTTGTGGACTTTTATGGACCTTTTTGGCTCTGTCCCCGGCGAACTCCATTATATGAAAGTTGGGGGAAAACGAGAAGCCCTCCTGATCGCCAGCTGCATTTGAGATATTAAAAAAGTGCTCCAGAGTCTTGCTCACCATGAGGATAAGTGGAAAATAAAGTTACATCATTCTGCGGGTGTACTGTTCCTTTAATGAGAACTAAAGCTGGCATTAATTGTGTCTTTTTATTTTCTCTTTTTGTCAAAGTCACATTTTAACTTGGATTTTAGCAGGTGGACATGATTACCTGGCAGTGCAAGACTCAGAAGTCATTGGCATTGAGCCAAAGTGCGCACCTTATGTGCGCCTCATGTCAGAAACCATGTTTGAGGCTGCAGACACTTTAATTTGTTCAGCAACTCGTGATCCATGTCCTCATAAATTGGCCACTTCTGAGGCTCTGCACAGATACATGTTGTATTATTATAATTTTTCTAAATATTTATCATACTTATTTTAAATTATATTTTCTTTTTTCCTCATACCTTTATCCTCATCTGGGGTCGTATTTCCTTTTGCGGTGTCGTCTTTGCGATTCGCCACGCTACGAACTACGTAACATCCAAAACCTTATTTATATAGGGGCGTTTCCAACATGTTTGCACCTGCTGTCATTTGTGCAATCATTCTTTGTAAATCACCCACAAACCGGGGTTCAGCCCCTTCAGCACAAAATTCTAGATTGCATGGGCAAATTACTACATGCAAATTTGGACCTTAGCAGATCCGGCTCACAGTGTACAACAGCACAGCGGTGAAAAATTGTTATCTTTAACCTCTGAGCAATTTTTTTTCTAACGGAAGGCAGTTGTCCAAAGTGAAAATGAGTATTCTGAGGTAGCATTTTTAGATCATATGCCACATCTGATTAGGGCTGGGTATCGATTCAGGTTTCAAGAATCGATTCGATTCAGATTCTTATGGTTTTGAATAGATTATTTTTGATCTGTCCGTTCCAATCCGATTTTGATTCGATTTCGATTCGATCTCAATTTTGTTTGCTGGTATTGAAAAAGATTTTAGCCTTTACCCGAATTCCATAACTCTGTAGTTATGCAACGTATTAATTCTAGTATTATATTAATATTCTAGAACGAATGAATGAAGTAATGTAGTTAATGGTGGCTGTAACTGTACGTTCAGACCAAAGGCGACAAAAGCGGCAAAGACGCCCGAGGCTGGGCGACAAACAGGACAGCGACCAAAGCGGGAAGATATTCTGGCCGCTTTAGTCGCTCATCACGTGACTGGCGTCAAAGTTAAATCGCACTGCTCATTTAAAGGAGCCGCACAGCGACTTCTGGACAGCGTCATTGCTGTTGCTCACGTCCCCCTCAGTTAGAGCAGAGCAGAGCTGCAGGACGTTTTGTGTGGTCATTAAATACAGGGGGGAAAAATCACAGAGCATTAACATAAATTATAATGTTTTTTCTATTTAGTCACAAGCGGATTGAGTTGTTTTCTGGGGAAAACAAACAATTGGCGTTGTGATTTATCCACCACAGCATTATCAAACTTTTATAACTTTGAAATACATTAAAATATGGCTGAAACAAAAAAAGCAGTAATGACAATAAACTCAGAATATGGCTTCAAACTTTGCAGAAAAGACGGAGTCAACACTGCGTGCGCTGCTGTTTCTGTGATCTTTGGAGAAAAAAGGAAGAATCTCCGCGCATCATCCAGCCCGTTCAGCCCGGTAGAATTAATCCAGCCACAGTTCGTCTGCTAGTTTGCTGAAGCGGCTTCATTTAATGTGGAACAACTTCACATTATTTTCTCCACGCTGCCCAACACTGACATTTAAACTCGCTGCACACAAACTCAACACAAATTCACAAGCTGTGCGCAATATTAGGAGAGCGTGCGCGTGCATCCCGGTCACTTTCTCATAATTATGCAGAGCCGGTGCGTTTTAACACATGTTGATAATGATTTCAGATATTTTTAGTTTATATGTTTATCACAGAAATGCATTTAAACACTGCACAGAAACGAAGTCCTGCATGACACGAAACAAAAGACAAGCAGAGACACGGCATACGCTGCAGCCAGGACGAAGTCAGGAGAGCGCACGTGCGTGCATGTGCTTGTTCTAAAGAAAAATAGCCGGAGCAGGAGGCGAAAAACGTTTTGGAAGAACGGGGAAAGGGGTGAGACGGTCAGTAAATGACATTAATTCCCATTGATAATTGTTATTTTATCATGAACATGGTCTGCCAGGACCATAAATATGCGCGTTTAACCCTTAAAATCATCTAGACTCATCATGAATGTGGATGACATCACTGTGCTGCTGCTGTACACCTGAAGAAGACGGCTTCGCCTGGTTCCTCTCTCCGGGTTTGAATGCAGGAGGTTTCCTCGGCGCCGGCGGGTGCCTCGAGCTGCAGCCGGACAGAGACGGTTCCAGCGGGACTTCAGGTTTAACGTCCAGGAGGTTTTTTCTTTTCTTTTTAAGTCCCGGCAGCCAAAAAAGAAGTACATTTCCAGGGATGGACCGGAACAGGTAATCAGCCTCTCGGCATCAGCAGAACAAGTGTGTTGTTGTCGGAACCAAAGTCACATGCGTTGTTCTTTGGGGCTGCTCGATAGTAGGACACCTCTACTCTGATTGGCTGCCGCCTGTTGCCGCTGAACCGCGTCATAGCTAATTAGCATAAAGTTAACCGAAGTTCAACTTCTTATCTGGTGCCGCTTTGGACGCTTTAGCCGCTTTTGTCGCCGAGGACGCGCGGCAGAGGGCGGCAGACGCTCTTGTCGCCCAGGACGCCTGACTCTCATTGAAAATGTATGAACTTCCGGCGTCTTTGCCGCTTTTGTCGCCTTTGGTCTGAACGCACAGTAAGGACCAAACCAATCCAAACCCTCTCCCCAGATACAGTCATCCACAACATTATTCACACCCTCCAATTTAAAAAAAGACTGCATTCACAACAGTAATTCAAATTACAGGAAACAAATAATAAAAATTCACAAAATTATGATTCAGTGAGGCAAAATACACAGTAAGTCAACATTTAAAATTTAAAACGACTAGCGACTAACCCGCTAGCTCGATGCTAACTATTAATGGAAAATGCCATTGACATGCTAACGGAATTAGCATCTACGTCGTAACTTCAAAGATAACATACAAAATAGAAAGTATCAATTTCACCTCGATCATGAACATTAACTGCCTTTATCAAAGTACTCACAGGCAGATGTTTCCTATTATCTGTTTAAACTGAATTTTTAGAAACTACTTGCACCAGCCCCACATAGTCTTCTTCTGGCACTGCACTAGCTTTAGTAGTCCTACACTCTGTCCAGCTCACTATCTCCCCCTAGCGGAGCGGCTGAGCCACTGCACTTAACCGGGGGAAGTACATTAAAGGTGCCATGACATCAAATTTCACTTTTCTGGGGTTTTGGGTGTATAATATGATCTGTTGTGCACTGATGGGGCCATGTGAATGTCCAGAGTGAGAATCAAAGTTCCTGTTTATGGTCTGTCAGCTTTGTCTCTTTGCTCAGAAACCGTTGAATCAGACAGCAGGCTATCATTCTACGTAGTTCTATCATTCTACGTAATTTAATTGCTCCAATAAGAGCACACTATCAAGTAAACAGCGCCCCCCCCCCCCCCCCCCCCCCGACGGTTTATACACCGTCCGCCCCCCCCTCCCCCTCCCTGTTTGATTCAGCTTCGTGTATGGAGCTAGTAGTAACATCTGTGCAGTCAGGTCTGGATTTTCAAACAAATGGATTTAAAAGAAAACTTCTGCAGCAACACTGAGGGAGGGGGCCACAACCTTGTCATTACCTGTAAGTTTATTTATTTTCTAAATGCTGTCTTGTCTGATAAACGTAGCTCAGACTGTCTGAACTGCCCATGTTGCTAGCAGTTAGCCTTTAGCAAACTCCGACCGCAGCTTGACCTAGATTCTCCAAATAAGGTCATAGCCAAATAAGGTGTAGCCAATCAAAATGAAGTCAACGTGGTCTCCGGGTAAAGCTCCGTATCATCACCGGACCCAACTATATTACTGAGGAAGTGAGGTCTGGCGTTTCAAAACAATACTCCGCTGTAAAAAATGTCGTTTTTTTCTTTGGAGTATTTACATATTAAGTAATGCCAACAACATAAACTAGTTTTTAACTGCTATGTCATCACTCCTTTAAATGGTCATTTTTTAAAAAGATAAGAAAAATCGATCTTTGGACATATGAATCGATCTTTGGAAATTAATATGAGAATCGATTCAGAATCGGAAAAACGAATTTTTTGAACACAGCCCTACATCGGATGGGGTTAGTGGGTCCCTCATTTGCTCGTCTTCACATAGTAAAAAATCTTCATGTGGACTGGACCTGGACTGGAATTTTTCATTTTTAACCCAGAAACAAGTTTCAGAATTACTTCTTTAGCTGCCATTGTGGTTTTATAAAAAATAATTCTTTCCTGCCTCTTTTGCCTAATTTCTTTTCATAAGAAGATTTTGTCACTTAAACCTAAAACCTGTCATTTTGCAGCACTCACTAATACAACTGATGCTGCTGTAATCCACAGGAGATAGTAGCAGTCAAAGAATTGTCAGTGCACACCACTGTTGGCTGAACCAGCTATGATTTAATGTGATATGGTTTCATTTTGATAACAGTCATTATCACAGGGAAATGAGATATTAGCATAAATGCTGTAAACAAATATTCCTTCTGCCAAGACAATTGGCAGACACTACACTGCAATTTATACTGTGTGCCACCTGGATGGACTTTCCAGAGAAATTGGATAGACTTCTGATGGCACCAAACAGTGAAAAGTAAAGCATTTAAACTTGGCAGCGTAAAGTGGTTCATTAAAAAAAGAAAAAGAAAACAGCCAAATAACTGAATAAAAAGCAAATCAGGAAATATGACACGATGTTCTTCCATAATGGGGTCTGTCAGGGAAAATCATTTTCTTCACACTCACCAGAGACTCGCGGTTTGTCAGAAGATGAGGGACTGGGTTTAGGTCCCTTGTTGCTAAACGACATGAAGAGGTGTTGGCAGAATTCTTCAGGGAGTTCACTCTCCAGGAATGTTTGCATGAAGACCTTAAAGCCTTCGAAGTCTATCTCCTGAAAACCACAACAGAAGCAGAAGATTAGTCTTTGACCGCAGGTTTTCATACTTCTGTGTGTGGAAAACATTTTGGTTGAATACTGGGATCAGTGGTAAAATGTGGCATGCACACATGCACACATCAAACAGGAAGGACACCAAAAAGAAAATGAGTCACAAGTTCACGTGTCACTCGTCCCACGTCCAAGTCAAGTCTCAAGTCACAGAAATAGAATTTACAGTTGTGCTCAAGATTATAAACAACTTCCAAGTAAAGAAAAGGCTAAATTCACAATAATAATTCAAATAACAAGAAACAAAAGAAACTAATAATATATAAAAATTTTCAAAATTATGATTTAGTGAAATAAAATATTATTTTTGGATTATGGTAGGAAATAATAATAATAACAATTATAATAAAAACTGGCCGAGACACATTAGAGCACCTTTCCTGTAAAATGTGGACCAAAACACCTGTCAACAGGTGTAGAAGTCTTTTTTTGGTATTACAGAAAACACCTGATTCTGTGATTGCCTCAGAGCCCCACCATGCTTGTTGGCTTGTTTTATTTTTTGTGTTTGTTTTTAATATTTCTTTTGAAACACAATTCAAATTCACTGTGATGATTTTCACAGAATTTTTATGTTTTGTTACTTTTGTCCATATCAACTTATTTCACTGACAACTAATTTTTTTCCCTCTTTAATTGGAGAGTGTCAATAATCTTGAGCACGACTGTAAATGCAACTGGACTCTCCATCTGCCATCCTTCAGCAAAGCCAAACAAAATTAAATAACAGTAATAGAGAAAGAGACGGGAATTACCTGGTTGAGGATTTCTTGCTTCTACAACCAGGACCATGAAAGAGAGAAAAAAAAGAAACTCAACATGCTTATTGATGCATTTTATCAGCTCAAACTTTGAAGAATTAATTTGCAGCTTAAATCTTCATCCAGCAAGCATTCATGCAGACACACACACCAACACACACTGCCAAATTTTCTTCAACTGCAACTATGGACGATATTGCTGTAACGCAATAGTGATCTATTTATTCATTCCACATATTATTATTAATGCTTTTAGGTAATGTTAAACCATATACAAATGGATGGATGTCCTCACAGTACCCACCTCGAATGAAATCATAATTTTTTTAACATTTTAACTTCAAACGGTTGCAGTTCTGCACTTGCTTAAAAGCTTTTACTAATCACTTATTTATGGAAGGATTTTTCAGCACATAAAGTGGAAACTAGACCATAAACTGGTTCTTTAATGGAATACATTTCAGCTTACCTCCTCTGGATTGTACTTTGCCAACACACCGCTTCCATGGAACTCTTGCAGCACATCCTTCAGTTTCTTGGTCGAGTCTGCAGAAAAACAATTAAAACATATTGCTATGGTTCGGTTTTGTTTTATGTTAAATGTTATTTTACAATAGACAGTTAAATGTCTATATTCTACAAATAAACCTTTAAAGAATCATTTAAAAAATTCAAGTTAGATCAGATTTTGCATTAAAAATAAACCTCTTTTTTAACATATTTAAGTAAACACGCTGGGACCAAGAAAAAAAGAAATCACCCATAAGTGTGGCACAACTTTCTGGACTCACATGACCAACAAAAGTAGATTCACTTGTGAAAGCTAAATGAGCATAAGGTGCAATAACATGCAACCTGATTGGATCAGATTTTCTGTGTTGTATCTTTCCTTGAGTGCAACAACAAACTGACACAGAGAAGTCGTTTGTGGGGTGTGTTATATGCAGCTATGAAACTAGACCAAAGCAGGGGTGTCCAGCTCCAGTCCTCAAGGGCCACAATCCTGCAGGTTTTCTATGCGTCCCTGCTGCTGCAACACACCTGACTCAAATTAATGATTGATTGTGCAGAACTTCATAGGCTGTTAGATTCATTTAATTGCGTTAAGTGTGTAGGAGTAGGAAGGGAAAGGAAACCTGCAGGATAGCGGCCCTCGAGGACCGACTGTGGACACCACTGCTTTAAAGGGATACACTGCATATCATAATAATCAAATATAAAAAATATAAATATAAAAAAGTTAAACCACCAACATTTAATTTATACATATACATATACATATATGTTTATATATATATATATATATATATATATATATACAGTATATACATAAATGAAAGGTTAAAACTTTTTTTCCTCTACATCTATAGCGTACATAGAAAGGTTATCATTATTAATGATAACCTTGTGCCATGAATAAATACAATGCACTGACACATTAAAACTGATTTTAGATTAACATTACCAGTCAAAATTTTGGGCACATTTTATTTTACCCTTAAACATAATGGTATTTCCTGTTTTTATTCTTTCTTATCTTGTGAAGCACTTTGTATTGGATTCCTTAAGTGCTACTTTATATAAATAAAGTTTGATTTGATTTGATTTGATTCTTTAAGAAAACAATCATACTAACAGAAGACTAATTGGACTTCAGTAATAAGCCGTTTTCATGTTGTCTGGTTTGCTGTTCGTTTGCAAGTGCATGTATGTGGAGCCAACCACCAGTCAAATGACGATGGAAAAACGACAAGAAGAGGAAGTTTAGCTTTTGTATGAAGCATGCTTAAAAATCCTCGCTGAACCGAAATGACAATGCAAAAATAAATGCAAAATTATCAGTAACATTATGCTAAAGGTTAACCTGACAGGCAATAATAAAGTCAGAGAGATCTTTATTTCCTGTCCATGAGTTGCAAACTGCTTAAATAGATAAATACATAAGTTAATGAACTAAGTATGTTCGGTATGTGGGTGCTGTATATGAATGTGCTGTGTGTGTACGTACTAGTACTTTTCATTATGTCCACAGACTCCTTTCTATAAGCTTTTCATAGCTTCTGAGGAGTCCCGATTCACACATGACTCTTAGCCTTATGCAAAGATGTACTGATTATGTGTTTGTGAATAAACAGAAACTGAACTGAATAAACTGAAAGTTACTACAAACGAACACTCCTTTTGCCAGTGTTTTATACTTGCATCATACGACTCACAGCTACAGTGTGTGAAGTAATAGTGCAAAGGGCTTGGTGGATCCTTGACAGTCCATAGATCCAACAGAGATTTAAAAAGGGAACTACTGTACCTTTCTATAAGGCATACATGAGAACAGCTGCACCACCAGGCTCTACTGTAAACAAGTGGAGATAGTTTCTCTGATGAAAAAGGTCTACCAGCCTGTCACTGATAATTTGTCAGTTTTATCAAAGTTGGTGAAAAAACAAAACTCATGGCAGAGCTGAATTTGGATGTTTTGAAGCCAATTTTGGTCTGTCTAAGGAAGTGTGTGTGTGTGTGTGTGTGTGTGTGTGTGGGGGGGGGGGGGGGCTCCAAAAGCACACAAAACAAAAGCAAAAGAAAACAAATGTGTCATGAATTCATCCTTATTGGTTTAGAATTTCATCAGGTCACTGATGCAACAAAGTTATTCTGAATTATACAGAAGTCAGACTTTGTGAGACTCCTGGCAAGAAACAAAAAAAAAATCCTGTTCAGTAACCCAGAATGCTTGGGACTAAAAGGCAAGTTTTTTTTTTGTTATTTTTTATTTGTTATTTGAGCACACTTCAGGAATAATCCTTTTCACCATGCTCCACCAGGCTAATGGGAAACTATCTGCTAACTATTTACACGCTTATAATCTTGTAGCTAAAAGCCATAGTCAGCCTTTCAGCCAGGAGATGCTTTTCTTTCTGTGTGAGAACAATTACCTTCATTATAGCAACACAAAAATCATCACAAACTGTATATGCACCAGCAATCACAGCTCTAAACCCTCACATTTTCGGGCTAACGCACAAAACATATGGAAAGAGTGAAACTATGAAACATGAAATGCAAAGGAGACTTGGAACAGTTGCATGTTAAGGAAAAAGACAGACTTTTAGGCAGAAGCTGCAAAATGGGCAGCTGAACCCCTTTAGCACAGGTTTATGATGATGATGATGATAAAGATGGTGACCAGCACACTGAGAATATATGAATCCCCCAAACAACGCTCAGACTAAAACATTCTTGCTGTTGAGCAACAAAGTCATCCACAGTCCTGCTGTGCTAGCTTACCTTTACAGGTTTGTATTATTTAATTCTCTGTAATTTACTGGCTAGCTAGTAAATGTAGCGTCACCATGTAAGGAGGTGACATAAGCTAGTTACACAATGCACACAGGTTTAAACAATTTGTGTTCGCTAGTAAAATTAGCATGTTATGTTATTCACAAAGCATACATGTTCAATTTTATAAGTTCCAGACGGGATGTTGATGAAATCGTGAACTGACAGCAGACGGCGGCAGTATCTCACATGTATACAGCTGCTTGGACAATAACAAGGAGCAAAGTTACAGCCTGACACAAGCAGGAACGATGCTTGTGTCTGGCAAACTAAAACACTGCTGTCTCATGCAATGTGAGACATTTATACATTGTCATTTATGTTACGTAACATTTATTTTACGAGGCAGATACTCGAGATCAAACTCTCTCTTTTACCGGCACAGCCTGGCCAACATGGCAGCAGCAACACAATGAGAGGTGAGTTACACAGGACAATTTATTATACAATACTTAATATTGAAACACATGTTAATTAAGACATTATACAAATATTAAGACAAAGAACATTCACCAGATCAATCATGCAGCAAAGCACCACATCTCCCATCCACATGTCTGTGACTACAGTTTTAAACTAAAGGCTAAACAAGGTCTAAAGGTTGATTGCTTCTTTGTTTTTTGTTTTTTTTAATTCCATTCCTCATAAAAGGAGCAGAGTACATTAATGCCCTCTTCCCAAACTTAGTGCAAGTTCTGGGCACTGAGGTGGAGACAGAACTGTGATCACAGATTTTGGGATGGGTTGCGTTTGAACAAAAGTTAAACACAAAACTATTTAGGGAGTCCAAGAACATCTTTATAGATAAAAAATGGACCAGTGAAAAAGCCTGAGTGGACAGGTACAACTAACCAACCTTAGTATACTGCATACAGTGATGTGTTGGTGATTTATACCCAGTAATAAATCTTAAAGCAGTGTGGTTGACAGTATCCAGCATATGTAATGAGGCTACACTGGCATTCATGTAAAGTGCATCTCCAGTAATGGCACAAACATCGTAGCAACAAGCCATCTTTTTAGAAATAAAAGAAAAACATGATGCAAGTCTGAAGTTGAAATCCTTTAGTTTCTTGATCAGATTTTCAATATAAGGCCTAAAAGTCAAATTATCGTCCAACCCCCCCGGACATTAAAAAGTAGAGATTTTTTAAATATAACTTCCAGCTGATCATTTGTAGTAAGATTGTGTTTTTTTTATTACATTTATTACTGTAACAGCACTTAACGTTTGTTGAAAACAGACATGGTAACTCAGAGCATATTGGATCAGTTCTCCAAAGGCTCACAACCTACTGTAACCCCCCCCCCCGTCCACTGCCTCCGCTCCACTCCGGTCCAGTCCGTACGACGCAGCAATACGTTGCTATTTTAGTCAATGAGAAGCAGTCCACTACTCCGCCTGCGGACCGCTCTGCTTAGGCACATCCGCTCAGGTTCGTTGGCCTCCACCAAAATTACTGATCACCTTTATTTTCTGGTCTGCTCTGGTACACCTGACTCCATTTAGAGGAAGTTCCAAACCTGACAGAAATACTTGATTAATGTGTATAAAATATAGTTAATTTTGTAGCATCTCATTAAAGACTGTTCTATAAAATAATATTGGATCTTGTGTGACTTGGAAATTACAGGCAAATTGGGCGAAGTGTGTCGACTTTGGGCCCATCCCAACACACTCCCTAGCCCTACTTTTTAGCCCTACCCCTAAATTTTGCTTGTTCCTGTGAAGGTAGTGCTGTCCCAGTTCCTCTTTGCATGTAGGGGTAGTGGACATAACAAGGTGAAGTGGGTATGAATCTAGCCCTTCAGAGTGAGGTGTGTCAGATGTTGACTTGCTGAGGAAGGGCCAGAGAAACGGTTAGAGAGCTGTACATCATCATTTGCATACTGTATCAAACAACAATTGCAACCTCCGGAGAGCGACAGGTGTAGGGTGTAGTGGTAGTGAGTAAGGGCTAGTGGTAGAAAGAAGGGGGAACATTGGGATTGGGCCTTTGTGTTCAATGTGTTACATACACCCTACAAAGTAGGCTACTTTACTGTAGGTACTCGTCAGATCCTGTCAAAACTTCAACAAACTGTCACCCAAAAACATGGACGAAGAAACACTAATTTTGCCATGCGGAGTCAGTGTGCAAGGGTTTTTGCAGCCCTCCGGAGAGACGGACTGGAGCGCAGCAGAGTGGATCGGATCTGGACAGAGAAGTGGACAGGAGGTGTAAGGCCGGGAATACAATGTGCTGTTCTAGGGCAACCTGCGAGACATGATGGAGAAAATTGTACAGTCTTGATTTTTCTCTCATGGAGGATAAGAGAAGATACAATTTGAGACAATTCAATACGATGCGATTTGATACAATACGATGCAAAACGATGCAATACGATACGATTTGATACAATACGATGCAAAACGATGCAATACGATGCAATGCGATGCGGTGCGCTACGGTGCGATGCGATACGATACGATACGATACGATGCGATGCGGTTTAATACAATACGATGCGATATGATGCGATACGATACGATGCGATACGATACGATGCGATGCGATACGATGCGATACGATACGATACGATGCGATGCGATACGATACAATGCAACATGCTTTCATTGTGCCCCAAGGATAAGGTTGTCTTGGACTCAAATGTTTTATATAAGAATATTAGGGGGGGGGGGGGGGTGTCTTTAATACTCATTAGGTTCACTTAACCCTGACATGTTTGAAATTGTAACAGATATTCATTTATTGATACATGTCTGCATCGTATTTTTTGTGCTAAATGAGCAGAAACTTTGAACACTATGTTGAAGCGTTTCAACAAATAGTAGCTGTAGGATGTCACTGTCAGTACTCTGTTGCCTATGTAAGAACTGGAGTGCTTTTATTTAAATTTTTATCAGTTTTACTCATTTTAAATAATTTGGTTAAGGTTAGGTTTTATAACTAAAACAATTAAAATTAGACAAACATTGTGGCTTGTATTCAAACAGACACTGTACTGCAGCAAAATATACTTTTCCTAGATTCTCAGCTGGTGTCTTTTTGAAAATAATGCCACTGAAAATGTGTATTCAGTTATCTTTAAAACCAGCAGATACTGTGTCCATCTGAAAGTGCATCTGAGCTCTCCCGCTCTTAAAAGCATTTTGTGGCCTCCGGCACTAATGGCTTCAGATCTATGATTTTTTAGAATCCATTTTACCAACAGCGACTTGAAATAAACACCTCATAGTCCACTGAATATGTGTCATTATCACTGACCACCTTTATTAGTGCACCATCTACACATGACCATTACAGAGCAGAGTGATTATGAATCCGCTGATTGCCCGTCATGCTGCAGGCACAGCTGAACAACAATGTATTTTCTCAATCAGGGTAATGATTTAACCATTGCATGGCATGCAGTGATTAATGGACACAATTAATCTTGTGTTTTTTATGTCCACAGTTTCTTTTTTTTTTCTACTGGCAGAAACAATTCTGCTTCTTAAAAAAAAAAAACATTACTGCAGCTAGTCACATTAGTGGTTATATTACGTAAAGAGAAACTGTAATTGTTGTGTCAAAGCTGCAGAGAAACAGCCATTAAAATGTTATGAAAGTGTGCACAGCTCACTTTAATAAGAAGATAATGGGATGAAACAGTAGAGAAGAGATAAAGGGAGACATGAGAAAGGAAGGTGAATGGGCTTAGATGCCCATTGTTACAGCTCAGAGAGCAGGTTTTATAACCTGGAGCTGCAGAGTGCATGTGGAGTCACCCAGAACTCGTGGAAACGTGATTATGCAAAATCTGCCTGCCATGCACCTGCGTGTCCATGAACACACACATCAGCAAGGTTTAGTTTTTCGCTTGCTGATTTGATTATTGGATTTTTCATTATGTGAGCTGCAGTTTCTTCCAGAGTTAAAATTTCAGGCATTTGTGAAGCTTCATGTCTGTAAAACAGAGTTTTACAGGGATCTGCAGAGTGAAGAATGATTTTGGCGAAGACTCAGAGCAATTAAAGAGAAAATGTCATTAAGTGCAAAATTCTTACAAGAGATTCTGGGTTAAAAGTATTAAGATTCACACTCTTATCTGCTCTGAATAGCAAATATAAGAGGTAATGGCTAAAAAAATGACTCATGAAATAGCTCTGAGATATGTTCAACCAGCAAAGTACTTTATATCTACCTTGCTATGACACAAAGACAGCTACAAAAGCACTTAAAGTTAGACCCTTAACATCCCTATTCTTGTCCATAGATGGTTCATTTGTCTGTCTTCAAATGATTTAAAGTGACTGTCATGTTTTTCTTCGCTTTCAAAGCCCGTCCTAATCTATGTGTGGGTGGTGCACAGAATCCTTTGGTGAGCCTTCCAGGTAGCATCATATTTTCCATTCCTGGTGCCATTTCAGATGATGAAATGCATCAACATCTCAGAGCGTAACATAAACTAAAGACATCCAGAGCACAGTTTAGTAAGCAATGAGGCCATAAGCTGTTCTGACAATTAATCATTCCAAGCCCACCGCAAAGATTAAACGCTTTAGTAGCTTCCTCCAAGACAAACTTAAGGCCAGAACATGCAGAGCTGAAATCACTACAACAAATAAAGAGCTTGTGTTTGTGTGCAGGGACTTCTGTGAATATTTTGTTTCTATTTACATGGAGGATTAATAAACATACTGCAGCAGAGATCCTTTCACCTCTCCAACAACTCGAAGTAATGGAGTGCAATATTTCCACTCAATAACATACTCAAAGTGTTCATAAGCCAACACATAAAAACACATATGCAAAGAAATAAAACAGTGAGTATCTTGCTTCTGTAGCAAGAATAAGATGAGAAAAATTCAAAAGTGGTTTTTTTTTTTTCTGGGGGGGGGGGGGGGGGGGGGGTGAATTTAGATTACAGTAGTCTGTGTTAAAGGAACAGACAGCCCTCAAAATAGCTACAATCATATGTTTTTAATCTGTTTTTTAATGAGCAGAGGGTGTACAGAGATTGCATTATATATATAAAAAAAAGCGGCAAAGCTGTGGAAAGCTGTTGCGTGCAAGAAATGGAACTTTAAACGTTCAAAAAAATCTTGTTAAAGGATCAAACAATGAACAAGCTGCAAAACCAAATCACTGAGTAGTTAAAGGTAAAGTCCGACGTTTCCCCCATTAAAATAAACGTTTGACTTGTGCAAGTGAAATCTGTCTCAAACGGCACCTTTGGGCCTCTACTCGCGTGCAGTGGTGACTTTGAATGCAACTCCGTCTCCCCCTGCCTGTAATTCACTCTTTCGCTCTGTTATGGTCTGGTTGGGACGTTTCTGGATGGAGACTTCTGTTTATATCGCCAGCCAATGGCAGAGCTAAGGGAACTTAGCTATGTGACGCTGCGTGGGAATAAGCTCATGATTGGAGCAGACGCCAGTCGCTCAAACTCTCGAAGAAAAAAAAAAGAAAGATAAACGGCAGAATCTGCACCGAAGAGAAGGTAAGAGCTTTAGTTAATGCAAGTTGGAAAACCAGGGTTAATATTGGTTTGGCTTTTACCCGCTTCTGAGCTCTGAAGGAGAAGCTTGAAGCTGAATAGGCTGAAGAACGAGGCGGCCATTAGCCTGAGAGGGAGGGGCGCTCAGTTTGAATACTGTTGTTTGCAAACAGAAACAGTGGGGAGACTTCAGACTCTACCTTTAAAGCAAAAGGGTAACATTTTTTGAGAAGCATATTCCCCTCCTTGCTTCAAGAATTATTGAAGGAATAAAAAAATAGTGATGTAGAAAAGAAATCTGGTTCATCTAATAGGTGGGTTTCAGTAACATGACCCAGATGCCGCGCGAAATGCAGACAGAGGGCAAGAAGTGTTTTCCTCCCGTTGAAAACACAGCGAAATGAATGACAGCGAGTACGCTGAGGCTTTGAATGGGCTGGTCCAGACATCATATTGCCAAAAAATTACATTTATACATAAGATATGACCCATGAAGTCTAAATAAACCAGACTGGTTATGTAATCTTGTGGATTTACCGGCCGTGAGGCGATGACATCACATACCATCTCAGTGCTGACAAAGCAACGCTCATAACTTTACTTCTGGACATCCGATCTTAAAAATTCCAACTGTAGGGGGGACTGGTGTCCAAAATAAAGACGTTAACGTGGTTTGGACGCGTCGGTCTCCCCCATGAGGCTGAGCTGCCTTTCCAATATCGCTCTCCATCCCTAAGAGGGATTTTCCACACTGTTAACCTATTGTGTGAGCAGTGGATGTGTGAGGCTCGGCCACTATCACACACGATCAGCTGTTTGTGTTTTTTTTTTTTTAGGTGTCAAAACCTAGTGTTTTACATCCACAATCCTTCTTAAATTATCTTCAAATGAATTTTTAATTCTAGTTGGGTGGGAGGAAAATTTAATGAGCTCATTTTAACCTCTTTTTATCTCCAACTTTTGTTTGTCGCGAGAATACGCACGAGAGTTGGACCTGTCTGTAAGCGCGTATACGAGGCAAACGTCAAAGCCAAAACAAAGTTTTATCAGGAAAGAGCAAGTGAAGGAAATGATGTTCCATCAGAGAAAAACGTGATAAAAACATAATGGTGCGGTTGATAGAGAGGATCCGCGGAGTAAAAGGGCTGGACTCTGATGAATAGCCTATAAAGAGCGGACGTCTGACGTGAAGTTAACCAAACAGTGTTAGCTTTTGTGGCTACATTAGCAGCTTGTCCGCTCGCCTACCATCGTTTACTGGTCTCTGACACAAAAGATAATAAGTTACACAAGCAGCAACACTTGCCGACTGCACATCCTCAGTGAGGATTCCTCACTGATAAATATAATCCACTGGTCCCTGGTAAAGCTGTCCGTCCTGTTAAAGCACCGAAAACTGCTGAATTTCTGCCGAGGCAACTCAGCACGGCATTCTCCCTCCTCCTCCTCCTCCTTGTCGTCTGCGTCCTTTCTGACAAAGCTGATTTACTCCGCAGCAGGTAATCAACTGCCTTCGGTGGTGCTAAAGACGCTAGCTTAGCAGCTCGCTCGCAGCCTCTCTAGTTCACGTCATAACAGCTGATCATTACTCCTCCGTGGCAGATAATCAGCTGCTTTTAGGTGGCGCTAAAGAGGCTAGCTTAGCAGCTAGCAGCCTCTCTAGTTTTCGTCATTCGGAGAAAGAAATTCAATTCGCATACTGTGGAGAGCGCGTGCTGGTGGCCGATTCTGGTGAGAAGAGAGAGCCTGCACTCAAAGACGAAGTTACTTTCACTCCCCGGAGTTTCTGGCACGTTATAACTGAGGTCCTGTTCCAATACACATGTTTTAACGTGAAAAAGTGGGATTTCCGGGTGATGACTCCTTTAAACCACAATTTGCTTCATCAGGAGACCCATGTGCTGCAAAGCCCAGAATGAGGCTGCAGAGATCCACCCGAGGTCCGCAAAAAAAAAAAAAAAAAGGAAAACGCTCATGACTTTACCTCAGTCTGTCTGATGAGTGAAGCCTTCAGCAGCTCAGAAGCGGACAGTTATTCTGTTTCATGTCGGGTCAACCAGGATCCAAATAAGCTTTGAATAGCTGTTGCCTGTTTCTGCCCGGGGAATAGTGAGTTATGCTATTTTAAATAAATAAACTAGCTTATAATATTACTAACGCTGAGTGTTTTTATGTGCTTGTGTGGCAGTTGACGGTCCTGTCACTATGCCTCCGACTGATCATGTGCGCTGGCTACTTGGCTACAGGGATGTCCCTTTGGCTGAATGGTCAGCGTGCATGACTTTCACCCGGGAGTCTGGGGTTCAAAGCCCGCCTGGGCCCTCTGTTGTGTACCTTGCCACACTTGGATCTTGTATATTAATTTATTTTACTTCTGTTATCCCAAATTCCTAATCGAATTGTAGGCTGTGCATAAGTCAAACCGCATTTCTCCAAACCAGGTCTACCAGTCACAGAGATCCACAGAAACCCCCCTAAAACTGTTTTGCTGCCAGAGACAGTGGGGAAATAGCCTTAGCAATAAATAATAAAATAATGATAAACTATCTTACCTGTTTTAGAAAGTGGTCCCTGTAAACTCTGGCATTGGTAGACTGCACCTCCCAACAGAAGCAGTTTAAAATCCACGTTTTGCAGTGTTGCTCTGTCAGTTTTTGACATTTTTTAACTTTGTGACCAACAGTTTTAGCTACTTCAAAAAAAAAACCTAATCATTTTCTCTGATAGCGTGACTAGAGCAGCCATAAACTGCACGACACAGAGGCATTTTCCACACAGATATTACAGGCGACTTTACTTCTGGCCCTCCGTCAGCATTTCGCGTGGTAGCGTCTGATGAACGTGACGTATGACGCAACCAACCTATTAGTTAATGCAGGATAACTTATGTTTCTGCCATGTAAGCTGTCGTATGCTTCCTTTCTTTGGCTGACATGAGGCAAACTGAGACCTATATTTTAAATAGACTATAGTTCGCTTCTTTAATCTGCATCTGAGTTCCAGGCAAACAAACTGCAGTTCAATTACAGATGCACTATATAACTTTCTGAACCTGAAAACTCTGCCGTCCTGACTCGTTGATGGCACTGTGGCATTTATTACACACATTTCTGGAGCCATCGAGACCCAGCAGCATCGTGAGGCTGAGAAACCGCACTTCACAACTTCTCTTTCTGGACAATGGCCCTCATTTATCAAACGATCGTAGAAATGGTCGCACATTTGATCGTAAAAATGGGTGTGGTATGGTTGTAAAGGGGTTTTTTTTAAAAGTCGTATGTGTGGTCTATATTAGTATAAAAAAAAAAAGAGATATAATTTAGTTCAAAGGCATATCTATTTATATATATCTGTCGCGGGGATAGGGTCATTAAGAATAATAATGATTATGGTTCGGCGAGCGGGAATGAGGGAGGGAGGGGGGGAGGTGAGATAAAAAAAAAAGGTTTTGGGAGGGATAAAGATAGAATTTTTCATTTTTGGGGGGGGAAAGATAAAAGAGGGGTTTGTAAGATAAAAGTGGGAGATAGGGAGGTGACAAAAAGGGTGAGAGGAAGGGGGAGTGTTCGGCTCGGTGGGGGGAAGGTGGGGTGAAAAAAAAAAAAAGTCACAATTGGAGTATAGGATATATTGGATTATTTGTTTTTAATATTTAAAAAAATAAAAATCGCATGTCAGAGGGAAAAGTCATAATATTATGAAGAGGGTGAGGAAAAAGAGGTCAAAATAAAAAGTCCAAAAAGGGGTTTTTCCCCGCCCCGTGCCTATGTTAGGGGATCATTGATGAGAGGGGGGGGGGGGTGGGGCTGGGGAAGGGAAGAAAATAGAATGTAAGGGGGGTATAGGAGTGCATATTATAGAAATATATAAATAAATAATAAATATAGGGGGGGGTCGCTCTGGTTTCCTATTGCGGGGGGGCTGGGGGCCCGCCGTTTTTCCCAATCGCATAATTTCCGGGGGGAGGGGGGGGTGTGCCATGGAGGGGGGGTATTGTGATTTAGGGTAGGGGTTTTCCGGGGGGGCGGTGGCCGTCCGCCCCCTGCCTTCTGCGGCCGAGGGGGGGCCTGGCGGGGGCGTGGGTGGGTGGGGTGGTTATTTGTTTTTTTTCCCCGTTCTAATGGGGGGGTTAGGCGGGTGGGGGAGGGGAGGGAGGAGTGAAAATTTGTTATTAAAATAATATTTATGAATAAATAATGGAAAAGAAAGGGAGGAATAAATTAACAAGTATTAATAAATAGGAAATATATTATATTTCTTTTTTTCTTTTTTTAAAAAATGGGGTTAATTGATGAAAGAAAGATAGGGGTTGGGTGGAAAAATATTATGCTATGTCAAACCTAACATGGGAAGGAGTTGGGGGGGGGGTGGAATTACAGTGGTGCCGGGTGGGTGGGTGTGGTTAGAATGTGGCATTGCAGCAGTTTCACTTAAAAAGGCAAAGTGGACAATATTTTCCATGAGAATTTTTTACTACATTGATGTTATCTGTGTAGCTGTTTGCTCCAAAAATCCACCGGAAAGAAAAAACTGATGTGGATCAAGTCATGGAGGTGTTGACGTTTGCAGTGTGGATGTTTTATACTGCAGAAGGAATTGGAGATGAGGGAATGGTCACGTTTAGAAATGTGGGTCCTCAGCTGTTTACTAGCAAGCTTAAAGCTATCCACTTGCTGTTCTCGGTTATTTTACAAACTGTTTGTATTGGACGAGCACTTTGGGGTGGGAGGTGGGATTTTGGTGTGACTACCGCCTTGAAGGGGGGGCGGACGTCGGTTTGGCTTTTTGGCTTTTGTGGAAGGGGGGAAGGGGGGGGTTAGATTTTGGGGGTGCCCAGGGGGGGGGGCTGTTGGCCCGGGGGAGTGGGGGGGTGGACCGTTAGGGGCCAGGGGGTCACCGTTACCTTATTTGGTGGGTCCGGGAGGGTCAGCTACGCCATGGGAAAGCAGAGGTACCACCAAGGAGGGGTGTTTAAGAAAGAGGGGAAGTGAGTTTTTTGTCAGTGTGGCTGGATGTGGTGGCTGGGCCGCGTATATATATTGTGGTAGGAGGGGGGGAGCGTTTCCCACTGTGTACACGCTAGGGGAATACACGTACGTACTTTGAGGGCCAGTTAGGGGGAAAGGGGGGGGGGGGGAGGGGGGGGGGGGGGGGGGGGGGGGAAGGGGGGGGGGGGAGGGGAAGGGGGTGGGGGGGGTTTGGGGGGGGGGAGGGCCCCCCCCTGTGTGTTCGCCTCCTTTCTTGTTAGACGGTGCAGGGGCGCAGCTGGTAGTTTCTGCCCGGGCTTCCGGTCCACGGTTAAGGGTTTTAACGGAAAACGAAAGGAGACTCCCGAACTCGAGACTAAATTTGGGGGAATGGGGGAGTGGGTGACCAGTGGTAGCGTCGGGGCTTTGGGGGAGGACCGGGTTCGAGTCCCCAACACGACTCCTAGGTTAAACACTGTGGATCCTGAGCAAGGTCCTTAACCCTCCAAATGCTCCCCGGGCGCTTTAGAGCAGCCCTCTGCTCTCTGATACTAGTAGAGATGGGTGAAAGAGAGCCTAATTTCCCCTCGGGGAATAAAGTAAAAAAAAAAAAAAGTGGATATTGTGAAACCCAAAAAGTGGCAGCCACGCAGCTACGTGACCGACCACCGGGTGCAGCCCGCTGTCTCAAACTCTCAACTCTCCTTAACAAAAAAAATAAAATAATAAATTCCACTGTACCACCACTCAGGCCTTCTGAGGAATCATCAGACATGGCTCGGTGCTGGACTTTTGTCTTCGTGGACACTAACTGCTGTGTGTGAGTCGCTATCAAACACAGCCGCTGCGTTTGAGTCTTGGCGTTCCTGTTTTCACATAGGACTAAAAGAAAGTTGTTGTACATCAGGCCATTTCATCATTTTCGTCCCAGAGGTCGGGGGGGGATAGTCTTTTAGAAGAAAGAAAGAGAATGTTCCCATTGAGCCTAGGAGGAGGAGTTTACAGAGGCGGAGATGTGGAAGAAAGAAGCAGATGTCTAGGGACAGTTTCTTTCGGGGCTTTGGTTGAGGTTTTTCTTAACTCTTTTTCCTATGTCTTCCTCGAAATCGTGGTTCAATTTTTTTTTATTCTTTTTTTCAGTTTAACATCTTTTATTTAAATTCCCAGTGTTTTCGCTTGAAGGAAACAAGTAAGCTTGTGGGGATATTTGTCACATTATATGGCAACCCTTACGCGTACAGCCTGCTGGAACACGAGAAGAAGAAGACGAAAAAGTCGTCGCTCAGACACACACACACTACGATTCTGTGTGATCTTTATGTGACAGAAAAGCGAATTTCAATTTTTATTTTTTATGTTGCTCTGTGCGCATATGTATGTGTGGGGCATGCATGCCGTGTGTGTGGGGGGGAAGTAGGCTGCATCAGTTTGCACTTGCTACCCTTCAGTTTTTTGAGATTGGACGTGCAGAAGTTGAAAGTCCCAGTTTTAAGCTTTTCTCACAGAGATATTGCGATTGGGGAAAGAAAGCTGCTGCTTCACAGGAGGGGACCCCAAGCTGCCTCTAAGACACTTTAGCTTCTTATTCTAGACTTGAACTACCACCTACAGCTGGAATTTTTGAATCAGTATGATTATGTCAGTGGTTCCCAAACTTTTTCTGTAGGCCTCCTTTTCATTTGCAATTATAATAATAACCCCCGATCCCACTACGGCAACCACACGCACCCAAACATTTACCATGAGACGCATGAAAAAATGCTCTTAAACCAGAACTTTTTCACCTTTCATGGGGCTAAACAAAGTGTTTACAGAGTGATTTGATGTCTGTCCCCCCCCCCCCCCCCGGTGTCTCTGGTCTGTAAGCGGCACTTGCAAGTCTGCTTGTAGCCAACGTGACACAAATCTTGCGACAACATGAACTGCGTACGGCACTCAGGTCCCCTGTTCACAGAGCTGCTTCCAGTGCTGGTTCGAACCAGAACCAGACTAAAAACCGGTTCTTTAGCTTCCCACCAACTAAACACCGGCTCCTGGCTCTCAAAACCAACTCTTTGCTGGATCAGAGTGAAGAGCCGGTTTACGTAGCTTGTGCTGCCTGGGCGCCGGGTGAAGCAACACCGAGCCTCACGGCCGAATAGGCTCAAAAATCACTTGACATGTCCACAAAAATTACATAAAATTTGTTTTCTTACCTGCGACCCACAGCATATTAACCCGCAAAATACGGGTAAAACATCCCGCTGCAGAAGACACAGGACTCTGCTTTGAGCAGCTGCAGAGGGAGACGAGCTGCTGCTACCAACGTAGCAAAGTAGCATCAACTAGTAAAAGCTTAGAAATATATTCAGGGATCAAAATAGGGGAAAGAAAGAAGACGTCTGTGTGCTGTCCGGTGAAGGGGAAATCACGACCTTTACACAGTGAAATGACATCAGAAGGGGGGATCGGGACGTGCTGAGTTACCGATTTCTGCTTTGAAAAAATGTGCACTTTTGTTGAGTCATCATTTGTTCATTAGTACTTTAAAAAATATGACCATGTTTTGTTATAAGTGCAACAACTATAGTCTGGCTGGGCCCCCCAAGTTTGGGAGCCACTGGATTAGGTATGTACAGTATGTGTGTTATCAGTTATCAGTTATCGGTATTGGCCTTTAAAAGCTGAAATTTATTGGTTATCTCTATCGCTTTTTTTTTTTGTGTTTGTTTTTTTTGTTTGTTTTAAAAAGATTATCATGCATTCCTAAATTACACCTTGGACTGATACACCAATGAAAAAATTTTCCCTTATTTTTAACAACCCAATGTTGGCAAATATGGAGTCGTAGCATTTGTATTTTATTCTCCTCAGATGACATCTGAAGGTTTAAAACATGAAAATGCTGGTTTACCACTGTTGGTTATTAGCAGTGCCTGTTCAACCGGTACCACCAGTTCTCAGTTGCCTGGGGGTTTAATATCATCCATTATAGTTATTAGAAAAAATACAAAGCACAAAATCTCCTTAACACAGTCAGACATGGAGAATACTTTTTCTACTCACACTGAGTGTATTCCTGTAGCAAGGCAAATTCAGCTGGGGTCAGGGTGACCCATTTGTCCTGGCTGCTCATTGTGTTCAGGCCACGTTTTTGTATCCGCTGAGCATTCCCTGGATGGCAACACACACAGCAGGGCGCCTCACACTGGAAAACATCAGATCACCAGCTCCGTTAACAAGAGTAGACATCACTCTCTTTTTTTCAGTAAAGGGCAAAGAAAATGGCAAAGCAGGTTAGATGCAGGAACTCTGAACATATTACAGGGATGATGGAGGACATAACAAATCCAAATCATTGCTTGCACAAAAAATAAAGAAATAAAAGAAAAGATTAAGCTGGAAATAAAATGATCTGTGTTTCTTTCTGTCTGTAGACTGAGATATCTTCCTGCAAGGCTCTTCCTCTGCAGCTGTAATCTCAACATAAATGTACCTTTAGATGCACCTTTACCCTAATCTTACATAAGCTGTTGCATCAATTTGGTATTCTAAGTAGCGATGTCTGATATTATCGGCCGATATCAGCATTAAAATATATTGGAAAATATCAGTATAGTTTTTTTCGGACTGATATTTCTATAAACAAAATATCACGAGATCTCGTTCGATGAGCAGCGGTCCAGCATGTTGAAAAGTCCCTGTTGTTCTGGAAGAACTTCATATCCCAGCATTCCTTTCAGTCATGTGACTACGGTGCAGCTGCTGCTGCTACAGACTGACTTGCTTTGAAGCTGCTCGTAAAGTGTCAATTGTTGATTAAGTAACCAAGTTGAAACATTAGAATTAGCCACATGTTGGTTAATACCTGCTGATATATGGCGCCAGATGTCCAAAATGAACTCCTTTAGCAGAGTTAAAAGCGTTGTAGAAGATGTTTCTGCAGTTTTTGCAATATTTGATGAAATTGGGTTCGCTAGTCCATACACTATGATTAATTAAAATCTTTATATATATAAATATGTTTTGGGGTGACAGTGGCTCAGGTGGTAGAGCAGGTCGGCCAATGATTGGAGGATCGGCAGTTCGAATCCCGATCCCCCAGCCATATGTCATCGTGTCCTTGGGCAAGACACTTAACCCCCATTGCCTTGTATGAATGTGTGTGAATGTTCCGGTGGTGGTCGGGGGCGACGCCACGCTTCCGTCAGTCTGCCCCAGGGCAGCTGTGGCTACATACATAGCTTACCATCACCACATATGAATGAGGAGTGAATGAATAATGGACCTACTGTGAGCACTTTGAGTTCCTGGATGGGGAAAAAAAGTGCGATATAAATCTAATCCATTATTATAAATATTATTATACATCAGCTGTGAAAGTAATGGGGCTGGAAAAACATCCGCCAATCATCTCTGCATTCCTTAACTTTTTAATTTGTCTATTGGCCAGTCAATTACTCTTACTATTGTAGCAAGAGGTATTGACGGTCAGTTCAATGGGTAATAGGCAAGACTGATCAATGAGAGTGATTATGTGCCGGAAGCTGCGCACTCTTGTCTGATGTTTACTTCATGTAGCTAACAATCATTCCGCTAGCAGTAAGCAATATTCAGACGACATGTGTTTTACTTGCGTTTGTGACATAATGGAGAATCTGTACCTGCTGTCTGCTAAACACCGAAGTGGCTCGTGCACGTTATTCTGAGGCCAGAGGAGGGAGCTGTGAATCCAGCAGGTTGATCTTGTGCATGTGTTTTATTCAAAAACTTGCAAACAGTCTCTGCTTTCTGAAATCCCGAAAACATCTTCTTTTGCACCTTTGAAGCTAATTTGTGATCTTAGCTCTCGGGGCTGATTATAGTTGTATATCTCAAAATATGAAAGACACAACTATAACCTCACAGTTGCCTGCATAGATCAGTATTGGTTGACATCGGATATTGGAAATTAAAGGATAACTTTTTTTTTTCAACCTGGGCCTTATTTCTAGGAGTTTATACTGTATGTGGATTTCCTCACCGGTAAATCGGAAGATGTTGCGTTGAGTCGCCCTTCAACATACATCCATAATGGTAGAGTTGTGGCAGCCTCTCTATAAGGCATTATCTACAGCAAAAACACCTTCATTTCATCAATGCTTTAAGTAGAATGAACAAACAAATGAGTACTATTGTCCTGTAAGTTCAGAAGCTCAAAGTTTTCAGTTTGGTGGTATCTGGGAAGCGAGCTGCTCTCTCAGCTGTACTGTGGCGCGGCCTGTAAAGTGTTGAGAAAAATTCAGAATAACTAACGGAGAGTTAATTCTGAACTCACAGGATTATAGTACTCCTGCGTCCGTTCATTCTACTTAAAGCATTGATGAAATGAAGGAGTTTTGCTGCAGATAATGTCTTATA
Organism: Atherinomorus stipes; assembly: GCA_023101725.1. NCBI lineage: Eukaryota > Metazoa > Chordata > Actinopteri > Atheriniformes > Atherinidae > Atherinomorus > Atherinomorus stipes. The sequence continues at coordinate 87,874 of JALJCO010009690.1, forward strand.
GAGATGCTGCCCCGTTATATGCCCGTGTTAAATGGCTGAACGCCGAAGGGCAACTCAACATAATATCTTCAGAAGGAGTCAAAGTGATACAGAAATTTTACCGGTGAGTAAATGCACGTATAAACTCCTAGAAATAAGGTCCAGATTGAAAAAAAGAAAGTTATCCTTTAAGTTAGACAATATCGGTATGTCGGATATCAGTAAAAAAAAAAGAGAGAGAGAGAGACAATATCAAACATCCCTTATTTTGAAGCAAAATTATATTAAATTTTTGACAGCCTTGGAAGAACAATATCCGATTGGTTCAAGTTAAATAACATACATTTAAAAAAAATCATAGTTAGAGGCAAGTTTTATCAGTAAAAATCACATGTGGAAAGTATTAATATTGCAGTTGATCCTATCTATTAGATTTTTTTATTTTATAAGTATTGTGAGCTACAATGAAAAAGCTACTTTAAACTAAAAAAAAATAGACCCAGGTAGCCCCATCAAGTATGTAGCACCACTCCAGGAAGGGCAGCATTATGTCTAAGCTTCAAACATATGTCACTTCTTCACACAAAGCTCTCACTTTACTTTTCTAGATCCAGAATGTAACAAGCCCTAATAGCTACACCAGCAGGTGGTGGGCCCCAGGGGGGGGGGGGGGGGGGGGGCAGTCATACATTGATCTTATGGGCGCTGCACCTGGTGGGCTCTACCAGTAAAGACCCAGCCAGGCAACCCTTCCCCAAACTCTGGCTCCAAAGGCAGGAATGTGGCATTTCCATCCCTGCTGATGTAGTTTCCTGCAGTGATTCTCATCGTCAGGAAGTTCTCAGAATCACATTTATGTCCGTCTATGCTAATACCTTCATCTAAAGCCTAAATTGTTCATTTAACCATTACAGAAAGAACAAGATTGTTGTCCTTTAAGTCACAGTAGGGGTACAAAAATAGATGTAGGACATTTCATTATTATTGCATTGAATTTCAATGCAACAATGACAATATCACCCATTCTATTCAAGTCTTGTATTCTTTTTTTGTTTGTTTGTTTGTTTTTCAAAGAGCAACCTAAAACAAACTGAATGCAAGATCAGCTTAACGGTTTAGACCAAGGGGCAAACTCCGCCTCAGAAAAGGGAAGCCTGCAAGTTTTGGAAAAAGATAATCCCCTCACCCTGGGGGGGGGGCTAAAAAGGAGAGAAAAACCCAAAAACAAAAAAAAAACAACACACACAAAAAAAAAAAAAAAACCGGGAAAAAAAAAATATTTTTATTTTAGGGGGGGGGGGAATTTTTAATAATTATATTTTAAAAAAAAAAGGGGGGGGGGGGCCCGCGGGGGGGGGATCTTTTGTCGGGGGGGCACGGGTCTTTTGTTATGGTTTGGGGGGGGGACCTCAGAGTGGTTTAGACTGAAGAAATGCAACAAATGAAAAACCCCTTGTACGAAGAAAGCAAAAGAAAAAAAAAGCAAAGGAAAACCTTTTTGGGGGGCTGATGCTGATGCTTTTCAGAATCATCCCTGCAACGGCCTCACATGGTTTCCATGATGACAACAAGCGCACATTCAGGCTAAATGGGCTTCTGTGTGAGTGTGCTCATGTTCTCTTCCTGAGTCCAATATGCAGTATTTCATTAGAAGTAAATTAAGTCTTTGCTTTTTTTTTTTTTTTTTAAAGAGAATTTGTGTCTAAAGATGATGAATTAGCTTTTAAGCACTAATGGAAAGGAAATATTTTAGAATGCAGCTAATACTTAAATGCACTTTCACAAAGTCAGTAAACAGAGCAACAGTCATAATATGCAAATAAATTTCAGGTGGAAATTGGAAAAAAAAAAGAGCAGTGACATGATGCCTCATATATTTACCATTTTATAAAAGCCAAGCATCACTTGTCAGCTCGACACGAATGTGCTGCATGTCCTTGTTAGAAGTGTACTGCATCATTCACCATCACAATCTTGCTGTTGTGATTAAATCGACCTTGTTTCCCCCTCGTTTTGTGTACAGCAAATGTGCATTTAATTGTGTTTGAGTAGCTCTCACTCAGGCATCTACGTGGTTGTGTGAATGTGTGTGTATGTCCTAATGCCAGTGAAGCATTTGACCTAGTTACTGGCCACTGAAAGCCTAGATCAACAAGTGGATGTTCATTCATGGCGAGGAGAGATGTGTGTCTATTTGTGACCCTGTATGTAAATAATGTAACCTTACTATATTTATAACAATGTGAAAGAGTGATTTGTCTCTGTGCTCATGTATGTTTGTGCATTCATGTGCAGAAAATTCAACATTTTAGTATCCGCGAAGACTTTGTGAAGAAAACTTTTCTAAATAATTAAAGGATTTTTGTTGTTATCATACTGTCTGCATAAATAAAGGAAAGCAACAAACAATCTGCATCCACCAGAGTTGCTATGTGAACACGAGCTGTGTGGGAATCAGCCTCCCTTGCATAAACTTTGATCTGCCTCTGGAGCTAAAAGTGGCTGTTTTTTTATCTGATTTTGCACAGACAGCAAAAAAGAAACAGGAGAAAAATCTTGTTACTTATATTCAATCTCCTCCTAGTTTCAATCCAGCACAGTACACTTCATATAAAACTGATGCGTGCAGTATTTTCCTTCAGTGCACTGCACTGTAATTATCCTCTCTCTTTCCAGTGTTGCCTCACTGCAGTGCAACCTCACAAAACACTCAGCTGGTAACCTAAACAACCAGAATCCAGCTTTGCAAATGTCATCAGAATAACTGTACTCCAGTGGTGCAACGGAGAGATAAGCGTGGATCTGTGCGTTACGTGCTCTGACAGGAGATCATAGCTGATGCCACGGCACACATACAGTAGGTGGTGGCCACTGCGACACACAACGCTGAATGAATGAATGAGATGTCAACATGCTGCTCACCTGCTGCAGCGCTGGAGACAACCACAAAGACAGATGAGCGGAGTCCTCGTGGCAGATGTTTTCAGATCAAGCTCCGCACACACATCCCTGTCATCTTCTCTCAACTGCAAGCCAGGTGGGGGTTGTAATTAGAGTGTGTGTGTGAGAGCAGCAGCTCTCTCTGCTGCATGTCAGTGTAGGAGTGTGTGAGTGGTGGAGTGTTTGTTTTTCTCCGGCAGCGTCTGGTCAGAGCAGCATCGCTGAGGATGTGGAGTGATGAGACAGAGAGAGAGGAAGGGAGGAGAGAGGGGGGAGCAGAATAATCCAGCGCTGTTCTGCCTGCAGTGATCAGTTTCCAGACTCCCGCTCGCTCACGTCACATCCCTCCATCCCTCCCCTCAGCCGCTCTGGTGCTCATCTTCCCCTCCCGTCCCTGAAAAGCTTGAGGTCCAATGCTCTCTGGCTTCCACTCTGTTTCATCTCTCGCATCCTCCTCCTTCCAAGCCGTCTCCACTCTAGTCACCATGGCACACTTCAGCCAGCCACATCAGCATCAGCATAGATGGTGGTGCAGCTTCCCGGGGAACGTTATCTTTGCAGAACTTCAGGAGAGGCAGAGAGAGGGAGGGGGTTGATCTGAGAGGGAAAATATGAGCAATAGGGAAAATGGAGGGTAAAGAAGGGTGGAGATCAGCACTAAGTGAGCCATTTTGTACTGTTGTTTAAAATTTTGGCTAAAACCTTTTTGCCTTGCAAACATATCACAAGGATGACCAAGAGAAGTGTACAGAAGCTGAACATTACACTCGGCTATAAAATCATGCACTGCAATCCAGAGCCAAGAGCTTTAAAGGTGTCACAGTTCTACTGTGGATGTCCATGCTCTATTATTGTCTTTCAGGCCATTTGAAATAAAATCGGGTGGAACAAAGTAAACATGGAGCTCATCAGAACCTTCGTTTGAAAAGCAAATTGTCACACGAAATTTGTTGTGAGATTTTGGTTGCACCGTATGGTCATTATAATAATGCAAATGAGGGGTGTGTTGACTGGTGGCAGGAAGGACGGGGGTTGGCACCTACGCTTCAGCATCTCATTTCAATACAGGCAACATGGCTGAAGCTGGTAATGAATCGGACGCAACCGCGACTCACCGTATTCAGGCCTGCATGTTTGAGCCAGACTCCGAACCTGAGGAGGAAACGGAAGATGCAGAAGCAGTTCCAGGACGTCTGCAGCAAGATGTCTCTGAATGGTAAAGACAGTTTTGACTGAAACGTAAAATGCATGTTTTTAGTTTCTACCAATTATTACATTAACAGAGATGTGGTCTACTCTTTTATCATCTTATAGTGGAGTTATAGAGTTTACCATTGGCTACCTTTTTTAAATTGTTTTTTTTGGGGGGCCTTGTTTTATGTTGTCGTTGTCAGACATAAACTATAATTCTTTTTTTCTTTCTTTTTTTTTATGGCTGCCTTTGGGTAAGCCAAGAAGGAAAACGTACTGTAAAGAAACACACAAGCAGCCGGCTTGATCATTCATTAACCCTCTGATGTATGAATCATTTAAAAGCAATGCCACATTATTCCACATTTAATATTTTACTTCTTCTTTTCTTTATTTTCATCATTGGACTTTTTTATTTTATACATATATATCTTTATCTAGGCCTATTCTATGTAAATGTGAATATTTTCTTATAGTTATATAAAATGATATATAACTGTAGCTGTATCATTTTTGTACTGTTTTATTAGCAGTATATTTTATGACTCAGTAATGTTTAGAAACATGCCTAATTTGCTAATACTGTTTAGCATCCTGACTCAGACATTTACTGGAAAATAGCGAGTAGATAAGTGTCCTCTGTATGGACACTATACATTACAGTGTTAAAGATGAACGTGCATGCTAATGCTAACTGAAATTAGCTAGCACTTGTCACTGTTCATGTTTAGTTCCTTATTAAAATTAAAACTAAAATAATACTTGCCAGAATTCTCAGCCATGAAGAGACTTCTCATTTCTTTTCCTAAGCTGCTGAATTTTGTATATATTCCAACTTTATTTAAAACTGTAGTAGTACAGTCTTAAAGAGGGGGTTTCATGTCATTATTAGGCACATAATTACCTTTTATGGCACAACCAAATAACTTTCAGTAGTTTTGCAAGAACAGTATATATAAAAAAACAACTAAAAGAAATGTGACATCACTCTATGTCTGTATCTGACACCTTAAAAATTCACTGCTGCCCCTTTAAAATGCCTCCTGGTGTTTCCGACATGCCCACTCTCATAACAACCCTCTCATGCTCTGGTGGGGTGGAGCTTAGCAAGGAAGGGGGCGGAGCTCTGCCGTTTGCTTTCCACAGAAGACTCAGGGATTTCGCAAATATGCTTGAAAAAAAAAGAGAGAACGCGTGATCTCGTCTGCCGTGGCTCACATAGTGTCGTCACGCTTCGTGGCAGCTACATGAAATACTGTTTAAGCTATAAGAATATACTAAATGATGATGTTTGGTGTAAATTATGGATGCTACCCACTCAGGACACTTTGTAAATGGACTGTACTTATATAGCGCTTTTCCAGTCATACTAACCGCTCAAAGCGCTTTACACCACATATCACATTCACCCAGGCACACACACAATCATACCCCTATAGGCACACTGAGAGGCAACTTGGGGGTCAGTGTCTTGCCCAAGGACACTTCAGCATGTAGTCTAGGGAAGCCTGGAGTCGATCCCCCGACCCTCTGGTTGAAAGACAACTGCTTTTCCACCTGAGCTACAGCCGCCCGGGGACTTGGATTACATTGGACGAGCAGTATGGAGGAATATTGCCAAGTTTTTGTGGACTTTTATGGACCTTTTTGGATTTGGCGCTGGTAAACTCCATTATATGAAAGTTTGGGGAAAACGAAAACCTGTCCGATCTCCGGCTGCATTTGAAATATTAAAAAAGTGCTCCAGAGTCTTGCTCAGCATGAGGCTGAGTAGAAAATTAGTGCACATCATTCTGTGGGTGTACTATTCCTTTAACAAAGTAAGAAAATATTTTGCTAGTTTTAACAGAAGGCTCTACCATTGGTAGATTTAAAAATGGCCCGTGGACGGGCCCCTGCCTGTTAACGGTTTAGGTCATTTCATTATATTATCCTACCAGTTTAGTGTCGTAGCAACACGACACTAAACTGGTGTCGTAGCAATGTGAGGAATTCCTGAAACACCTTCTTTTATAAGAAATAAATGAGAATATTACAATTTTAGAGACATCACTATTCAATATAAATGAACACATATCTTACTGTCTGCAAGGCTAGTGCTTAGCAGAAATTGATCGACTGTGGAAGTAAACTGGAAATGTCCATGAAACTTGTCTATACCTTAGCTAACTTTTCAAAAATGTCCATGCAAGCTACAAAATCAGGGAAAATTTCTCTAAAAACATTTTTTTATAGGTAGGATTTTATAATCATCGGTGAATTTGATCATTATTAGTAAATTATAGGTTAAATATAGTTATATCCATGGTCAGTGCTTGTATAGATGGATACAATTAACAAAAGAATATAGATCTGTGTCAAAGTATTACATCGGTGTTTAGGAAAAAAAACATAAAATACAACTTGTTACCAATAGCAACAGCCCAGACCTATCCTGCAGGCAGTCATGTAAATATTCAATAAAAAAAATATGTGTTCAATGCTCTGATCATTTGCTGGAAATAATGGATATGAACATCAGAATATTATTTTCCCAAATACGTACATCTTTTTAGATAAAATTATCTTTTTCTTTGTAATTGCCAACCATGTTTCTATCTATTTTCTCCAACTTATGTGGAACATCATTCTGAAGGTATAAGCAGAGATACGATCTTCCTTTTTCAAGTCAGCTGGAGGACTTTATCTATCGAGTTAGTCCTGGGTTGTTCCAAGGCCTTCAGCTGATAGGATAACTGATTCTTCTAACTGGATGCAATGGCCTTTAACAAAGACTATGTCAGCTAAATCCCATTACATTTATTTTAGTGTGTTGTCATCACTTGTCATGTAGCATCCTAGTGGTTTCTTGCCCACTTCTGAACAACATTCATGAAGTTCACCTGCAAGAGACTGCTTGTTTTAACATGTTTTAAAACCATTCTGACCTATAGAAGTTCATTTATCTAAAAAATAAAGAATTTTTTTGAGATTGTGCCTGTTTTTTATTTCTGTTTTTTTGTTTTTTGGGGGTATTCTTGAACACTTTCTCTCAACTCATCTATTTCAGTTCCTGTGTGTGCATATTACCCTGAACTCATGCCCTTTTACTGAAACTAGTAGGTCAGCTGTCTAATCGGGTTAGCAACAAGTGGCATGTGATTTTAATTTATGAGGACATGAAATTTGCTTTAAATATACGGCAGCAAACAATTTTGTGGTTAATGAAGAATGAATGTGAGACTTTTCCAACTGATAACATTTCTAAAGAACCAACTGAGGGAAATAAAAGTTGGGGAAATTTTTGGTGAATGAGGCCCATTTACTGCATGGTTAAACATTTTCAGGTTTAAAGAACTGTCAGTTTTTGACTGTGTTTAAGGACAGTTTGTCTACTGCATAAAACAAATAAAAACAATGTGAAATTTATTGTTTTAAACTTAGTTGTAACAATTTGCCAAAGGGCTCTTGTTTCCTCTCAAAAATGCAGGCAGGATGAAAAATTCTCCCCGTCTTGTTAAAGTCCCAAACCTTTTGATTCCTCACACCATTCAGACCACAGTCTCCTTTTCAAAGCAGTAAACTTTTAATAAAATCTGCCAACAGAAGGCCTTTTACTCTACCTGTAAGTGTAACAGCCATTAACACTTCATTTGCTTCCATTTAATCAGATTTGAATATTTTAATGTGGTAGAAATGTCAAAAATAACCATATTACCACGTCTGCAATAGCCATTTTTCAAGGATTCATGACTTCCAAACTTCCAGATCCAACAGTATGCAGTATGAATGTGTTGTTTTCTAGTTCATAAAGCATGTTTTGTAAGAAAACCCTTCTGCGGGAGATCTAAGGGATACTCAATAACAATTTCTCTCCTGCTACTCTGCTTTCCAGACATGGCTGTAAGGAGAAAAAGGCTATGAGCATTCCATATCCTGGTACAAACCTAATATCTGCAATTTATTTGCCTGCCAACCTTTAGATAACCTTTACATTGCTACCACTTTTTATACTGCCTCCCACCCTCCGGAAGAGACGTTTAAAGCGACCAACAAGCCTCATCATGATCCCTGAACAGTGACTCAGATATGCAGCGTGTTGGGGGAGAAGCTGACCAGCTTACCAATATGGTTTGTGTTTTAGTGCTGCCTCCAGGCTGTCTGTGTAGGTCATGTGGATATTTACGTTTGTGCCAGAGAGGCAGCTGAAGTATTGACATGTCCTCCACATGTGACTGACAGAAAGCAACTGCAGGGCATTTGCTTCTCAGAATGTCCTTTCATTTTACTGTATGTTTGAAATTTGTCTGCTTTTTTTTAAAAATACAGTTAAAACATGTAAGGAAAAAAACAAAAACAAAAGGACTGATAAAATAAATAGATATTAAATCAATTAAATAACATTAAATCAAAATATTTTTCAAAATATTAAAAAAACATATGACAATAAAAAAAAAAAAACAATAGTTTAAGAATAAAATTAATTAGATATTCATTCATTCATTTTCTGTGTTTCTTGTCCAATTCAGCGTTGGGGGGGTTGCTGGAGCCTATTCCAGCTATTATCAGGTGAGAGGCAGGGTGCACCCTGGACAAGTCGCCAGTCTGTCAGGGCCAACACAGACAGACAGACAACCACACACTCCTGGGACAATTTACAGAAGCGGGCGTAAAAAAGGTCCACCTTCCAGAAGTGGTGCAGTAATAGTGCACTATTACTGCACTATCACTGGCTGAACGATTTGTCCCGTGAATACGTCATCACGCACAGTGTCCAAACTTGGTGTGTGGAAACGTCCTTGTTCCAGGCGTTCATTTATGCTCTGAAATCGTTTCCCTTGGGCACACAGGCGTTTCTCTGTGCGATTGAATTAGCAGACAAGTGGCTGGTAAGTGGCTGGTAAGTGGCTGGCAGTTGGCAGAAAGGGGAACTTTTTCATGCCCGCACCTGTGGAGTAACCAATTAAACCAACAAGCATGTATTTGGGTGGTTGGAGGCAGTGGCGTCGCCAGCCAATTTTCCCGGGGCTTCAGCCCCGGATGTTTTGAGTCTAGCCCCAGGTATGAATTTACTGTTTAACCACCTTTTCCTGAAAAAAAAAAATCAGATGAAAATCCAGATGAGCCAGCTTTCTACCAGTACTTAAATGCACCACGAATCCGCGAAGATCCAGCCTAGCTCCCGTTGGCGTGGTGTGTGAGTAAGCGTGTGTGTGTGAAGTCCAAGGTCCGATTAGCCCCCATCTTTGATGTCAGACGAAGCTGACATGAAATGAAAGTATCTATCAGAAGAGGAGAGCGGAGATGGACAGAAAATATCAGAGGAAGCAGCAGAGAACGCCTCAGCTTTTCAGCAGAAAAGAAAAAGGTAGATATCACAGTGTTGACTCTTTTTTCTTGTTAAAAACAACATGAAACCCCCCCAACATAAAAAAACAAGGTTAAAGTTAGCAGCAACTCCTTTCCCAGCATCTGTTTCGAATTTGGCTTAAAGGGCAATTCCACTCATATCATTTTCTACTAACAAAATTTAACAAGGTCCTGTGTAAAAACTACAACAGGTAGACTTTTCAAACCTGGACTCAGATGTTTTTTTAGGTACTGTAGGTTAATTAAAGCACTGTTTCTGATTTGTGAAACCTATAAATGAATAAATAAGGAGGAAATGAGAACAAATTAAGGAGAAGAGAACAAATGAGTAGGAGAAAAAGAGAACAAGTGATGAGGAGAAGAGAACAAATTAGGAAGAAAAAGAAGAGCAAATAATGAGATAAGAAGAGCAGGTGAGAAGGGAACGTGATGAGGAGGGCCAGTGATGCGTCAGAGAAGACAAAAGGTGAATACTGTATGAACTGTTATGCATGAGTGCAGCGCACGTGTTTCATTGTTGATTTTGTGGTTCATTGATTTTTTTAAATTAAAATGACAATTTTTCCACTCCATTATGTCTCTTATTGCCTTCTCAAAGACATTTTTGTTGGGAAAGACTAAAGAAAATCTTGTCTAATTTTTTCAAATTTACACCTGGTGTGACTCCAGGCTAAGCCCAGGTTGTCCTCAAAGGCTGGAGACGCCCCTGCTGGAGGAAGCTGGAGTACTTGAAGAGAAACCCACGCACAGAAGAACACTCCACACATGAAGGTTGGAACTGTTCAAACCCCTCCCCAGCCGGGGCTCAAATTAGTGACCTTCTGACTGTGAGGCTGCAGTGCTAACCACCACGCCACCGTGCAGCCCATGAATTAAATAATTTAGTTAAGAGAAATACAATCATAAAAGATCAGAAACTATTTCTAGCAAATAGGCAACACGAAGTTAAGTGGTTTTGTTCTCATCTAAGTAAATCATCTGAATCTGTGTCCTCAGGCATTCCCCAAGGTTATGTCATGGGGCCGATTTTATTTGTTTTTATTAAACCTTTATTTTACCAGGAATGTCCCATTGAGATTAAAAACCTCTTTTCCAAGGGAGTCCTGGCCAAGAGGCATCAGTTACAATTGACAAGACATTCTTCAAAATATACAATAAAAATGATTAAAAACAGTTACAATTCAAGGAGGCAATTTCAAATGCTCCAGTAGACCTAAAAGCATTCAAAGAAATAAGTTCACATCATTTCCAGTCTTTTTGCAAACAGTTCCACGTAGAAGGAGCAGCGTATGAAACAGCCCTTTTTCCAAGTTCTGTACGGGCAAATGGAACAGAGAGCAACAGGTGATCGCAGAGTACGTTTCAACACTTCTCTGTATGATTAAGCTACAAATGTACGGCGGCAACAGACCAAGCATGGCCTTATAAATAAAAATGTACCAATGGCCCAACCTTCTGACAGACAAAGATGGCCATCACACTCTGGAATATAGCTCACAATAATGGGTCAAAGATTTGTAGTTTGTAATGAATCTTAAAAAAGGCATGATAAACAGTGTCAATCTCATTTAGTTGTTTGCATTAAGCTTCCTTTGGATCATTTTATTAATTGTTCTGAGTTGCATACAGTCTAAAAAAAGAAAGGAAGGCTGACTACTATGGAAGCCCAAAAGATTCATAATTGAATAAATAAATAACATCATTATAAAATAAATACCATTTTGATGAATAATAAAAAAATACATAATATTACGTGAAATAGTAAAATAAGTCAATGTTATTATGACATATACATAATTATTCTTTAATATTTACTTATTATTTTATCATAATTGAATATTTCATAATTTTTTTCACAATATCATACTTTTTATAGTAATTACTTTTTCATTTAATTTTCCAAATTTTTTATAAAATAAAAAAAAAATATTTTTACAAAGTCATTTTTTTATTTCCTAATGCCATTTTCCATAATGGCATTTTTTATTTTATAATGCCATTTTCCACATTGACCTTTTTATTTCATAATGATATTTTTTATAATAAAATTTTTCATGATGACGCAAGGCAGAGCAAGTAGGTGATTGGCTGCTCCTTTACTCAGACAAAAGCAGCATCTCTTGCCGTATGGATTCAAGCACGCTGTGGAGACTATCACTAACGCTGAGAAGCCACTAGAGGGTGGCTCATCTGAGACGGGATGGTTTTACACAAAGACCGTAGAAAATAGGTTTTACACCAGGGGTGGGCAACTCCGGTGCTCGAGGGCCGCCATGCTGTGGCAACACACCACCGTATTATGTGACTCCAGGGGGCGTTGTACTGTTTTACCAGCATGTTTCAGCGTCCGATCAGCGTGTTTAACCATGAAGAGTATCCTAAGCAAATACCGTAAGGTTATACATACAGGTTGTGGGAGAATTGTGGCTTATTCTTCTGCTCAATGCAAATAAAACAGGTTTTTTCTCTTCACTTTTGAAATAGTTGCCTCATAACTTTGGAATTCTCTCCTATTTTGGCTTAAGATTAGTAAGCTCTGGGGAGAATACAAATCATCCATCCATCCATCCAATTTTTTGTCTTCTTAAAGGGACACTGTGTAATCGGGAGCAGCTCCCTCGTACTTTTCATGCTGCGTTCGCGTGAAACCGGACAGACGGACGACAGCTGATGCATGTAAAGTTATCACCGGCCTCTATGTGAAGACGTGGTCCGTCAGTTACAGTGACATCAGTCCACATCTGATTTGTTGTCATGGCGATGTCGTACTGTTTACCCTGACCCATGTTTTACCGTCTTTCGCTCGGCTTCATTGATTAAAATGACATCTGGTTTGTTACCAGCGGCCGTCTGCCCGACTGCACGTGAACGCAGCATCAGTGAGACGCTAGTCTCTCCCCCTCTGCAGCACGGTGACTTTTCAAAGGCATTACCTCGAACTGAGCTGAAAACTCCGGTGTGTCCGGTGAGTTTCTGTGTTTTCCTACTGTCACGCTTCTCCCGAACGCAAAAACATGGCGATACGACATGGCAGCCTTCACCGAGCCGCCCCGCTCGATGTGTAAATGAATGATACGAACGGCAAATTTAGAACTTAGAGGAGCACTTCAGTTTGTTGATGGGAGTGATTACTGATTAATGAAAAAACACTTTTGAACCAAATAATCAGTTTTTGTGAATAAAACACAGGAGAACTTACACAATATCCCTTTAAGATCTGTTTTTTTTTAATAGTTTTGCATTTTAAATTTGATTTAGTTAATTTTTATCTTTATGAAGCACTTTGCGATGTTTGTTAAATGAGTTAAATAAGAGACATATATTTACTTTCATTTCTGTAAAATATGTAAAATAAAACCACCTAACAATTTGTAATGTGGATACAAATTTACTTTGATATTTTGGTGACATGGATGAAAACACACAAAAGATTTATTTTTAAAAATTAAACAAAACCATCTCACAATTTTAAAGACTAGAGTGAAACAGCACTTACCAGTGGCTATTATCATAAAAAAAAATCTGTTTGAACTGCCCCCCCAAATAACCCAGATCAGTACTATGGAGCAAATCTAAAATATCATGAAGACATGGAAATTATTGGGCCAAGTTTCTCTTAATGCTGCCATTTATGTTTAACAACTGCACATGCAGATGTGGTGAAAAAGATGCCAACAAAAAAAAGATGGATGTCAGATGTGCCCAGCATGCCTGAGACCTGCACCATCGTGACATCATTACATAAGTGGGTCAGACACACTGAGGCATGTTGCATTCGCCTCTCCAGCTTCACATAACTAATGCAGAGATCAATGAAAACTCAGATTCAATCTTTTTAGTTTCCATAAATAGTCATTTATGCAGCCATCTGTCTGTTTCCTTGAATGTTCAATTCCAGCTCATCGGGGGGGGGGGGGGGGGGGGGGGGCAGAAATAATCTCATTGATTTAGTTAAACCAATTTGTTAAAGTACAGGTTTTCTGTGCAAATATCACTCAACTGAGAGGCTTTAAAAGAGGAAAAATGTGGAGAAAGTTGATGCTCCAGGAGGAGGACGACAGAGTCCTTGAGGATCTTAAATCTTCATTTGAAAAAAAAGAAACATGATTTGACAGCACAGTGCAGTAGATTATGACGTGATGGTTAAGTTTAAGAAAAGTTAGATTGTATTGAAATAACTACTTTGTAGGATTATAGAAAAGCTGGTCATGGTGAAAGAAAATCAACCTTTATTGCAACTGAAAATGAAAGACAAGCTGCAGAGAGAATTAATGTGGTATGGTTATTCACTTCTAATTAAATCATAATACGCAATGAACCGTAAATTTATGACAGGGGGAGGGGGGAGTGGGGGGACCGGAAGGAAGGGGAGGGGGGACGGGGGAAGGGGGGAGGGGGTCCGGAAGGAGAGGGAGGGGGACGGGGAAGGGGAGGGGGGTCCGGAAGGAGAGGGAGGGGGGACGGGTGAAGGGGAGGGGGTTCGGAAGGAGAGGGAGGGGGGACAGGGAAGGGGGAGGGGTTGGTAAGGAGAGGGAGGGGTATTGTAGATTGAGAGCAGAAGGAGCAGATGTAGGGAGAGATTGCTATATTTTAAGTGAAAATACTTTGATTAAACATGGAAAATACAAAGAATAAAATAAAAGCGGTTGAAAAAAAAACAACTTTCAACTCTGTCATCCTGCAGCTTTTTTTTTAAATTTATTTTTTAAAAAGCTCCACATAGCTACATCAGTATAAAAGTATCATCTGGTCTTCTGAGATTTTGATTTTTTAATTTGTTTGTCTGTTTGGGTTTTTTTTTTTTTTTTTTTTTTTTGCAGCAGGTAATATAACTATCCTTAGTCCAAACATGTCGCAGCATGTCTCAGCATGTCCCAGCATGTCCCAGCATGTCTGAAGTGTTCAGCAATGTGGAGAAATGATCATGGGCAGAGATGGTTAGCGGGGAGCAGTCAGGAAGGCGGGATGCGATGTATTAATGAGGTGGGGTTTTTCTGGGGTCTGAAAAGAGAAACAATACAGACAAAAAAAATGCGATGAATTGTAACAAATTGGAGGGGGTTTAAATGACATCGTTCATCAGTCAGACAACAAATATATCTGTCAGGGTTAGAGGTGCATTTAGCATCTGAAAGGGGGAGACTAGTTTCGACCGCTGGTTCTGAAGAGGTGGGGGGAGGTGGGATTTGCATCCAGTCTATTTAGTGATAACTGTTTTTTTCTTCATCTTAATAAAGAATTTAGTATGAATAAAGAGAACAATGATGGAGAAAAAATAAACCCCTTTTCTAGCAAAGGGGTGTATTGATTTATTTCTTGCAAAAAAAAAAAAAAAAGATCCGAGAAAGAGGTTAGGACACTTTCAGGTCAAATTGAGGTCGAGATTTTCTGACCTCTGCTGAATGAAAGACTGAAAAAACTTCAGCATTGGTTAAGGTGAACTTTCGCAGACAGAGCCTCACGTCGCAAAGCCTTCTCATTAGGGAGAAAACTATTGTTTCAAAAACTTTTCCTTTGTTATTTAATTGTAGAAAGAAAAAGAACCGGTAGGGAATAAAAGCAAAGATTCGATCATGCGTCACTTTCTCTGCAAACCGGCTCTAAACAAGACGCTACTTTGCCAACATGCCTTCAGGTGAGATTTTCAAAGTTTTCCTATTATTGTTATTATTACTATAAATAATACATGAACTTTTTGTTTTTAAAAGTGGGTGTTTATTTTAGGAATACTGGTCAGAGCTGACGTGCACGCGGCTTTTAACGAATACCCGCCCACCTTCACAAGAGGTAAAATATCCTCTGCATAACTTTCAAATACAATAAAAATGAAAAGAGCTGACTTTTTTTAAGATTCAATTTGTTTTTTTTGTTTTTTCAGAAGTAACAGACCGTGAGATGATTGATCTTGCTTTTACACAGAGTGAATATGGTAACTTTTTTTTTTTTCCCCCTCTCAGATCATATTTTCTAAATACATGATTCATTTTAATATAAAACATGTCATTTCTACGTACAGATCTAGCGAATCCCGGCCTGCAGTTGCAACAGCGGGGTAAGTCGAAATTTTACTTTGTGGGATTGAATTTAGGCTATTATATGCGAATGATAATAGTAATTTTTTTTTTTTCGTTTTGCAGCTGCACAACCCCTCGGCGCGGGGAACGGATTACATTTCAACGGTGCTTTTACTATTCAAGACCCAGAGCAGGGGACCAGCGTTTATTTCCCTCCCCGGCGCGAGGTCGAAGAGCCGATACTAATTACGGAGTCGGATTTTGAAGAAGAAGAAGACAACGAGGCCCCCCCGGAAGCAGCCAGAGACCTTCTGTGTACCCCCACATGTCTACGGGTCACCCCATCGGGGGGATGTTTTACGGATGTGATCGAACCGACTCAGAACCTATTTCCAGCGGGTCTAATTCCACCGATTGAAGACGAGGGAGAAGTGGGAGGGGAGGTACCTTCTACCGATCCGAGCGAGATCCGTGGTGAGCGAGAACCGGCACTGCTCCCGTCTGAAGCAGGCGTGCTAGCTCCACCGTTCATCCCATTACCAGCGGAAGAAATTAGCGAAGAGGTCGATTCAGCCCCTCCTGCAGCGAACCCGGTTCAGGAAGAGGGGGAAAGTGTCGAAGGTAAGACGGTTCATATTTTCTGTACTCTTTGTTGTGTTTTTTTTTTTAAATAAACGCTAGAGACATTTTCTGAGAATATTTTCGAATTTGGAGCAAAATGATGTCATCACTATGCGCCGGTCGAGTAAATATCACGTCATATCACTCCTGACGGGAGTCGTAAAAACTAATGAGAGGTGCAATGGCGCCATCGTGTGACCGAATTCTTCAGGAAAATAAATGTTTGCTCAGAGAGGTAAAATAGTAATTCTCCTTTTTTCCCCCCTGTTTTTCTGCTCTTTTTTTCAGAAACTATTCCGGCGAGGGATAGATTTGGGCCGAGGAGGACTTTTGAAAACAGAAGACCTCAAATAGGAGTGGAAAGAAGTAAATAAAGTCTTTTTATTCATTCATCTCCTATTTGATGTGTTACTGATTTCCTCTCTTTTTTTTTTACAGACGCAGCGCGGCGAGCACGTAGGTCCCGCAGAGGTAGGAGAACGAGGCAGCCTGGGGGGCGAGGAGTGTTCGAACCTTCATCTGCTGGAGCCGGGAGAATCATTTTACGCCTGGAAAATCTCACCATTTTCAACATGAACCACGCCTGTACCATTCAAAGGCTGGTTCTCCCGAGAAATGTAAGGCCGTAATGTTTTTGGTTGATCTGAATTGTGTTTCCTACAAAAGAAAAATTGGGTGAGCTTTGTTTTTTTTATAATTTCCTTTCCTTTTTAAAAGAGAAAATGGCAGAAAGGATTATTGATCAGTTACAGGCATTAGCCCAGGAAGTGGCAGAATGTTTATCAAACGGGGTTATCCCTCCAGAATTAAAATCTGCGGTGGAGGAATTGTTATATTCTCTAGGAACCTCTGAAGTACCGGTAGAATTAGAGTTACTGGTCCATAGGCTGAGAGACATCCCCCTTCAATCTGTCCCTGAAAGCTATTTTTCAAATTTAGACCGAGCTCTCGGAGAAGTAAATTTGATCCCTCCCTCCTCATCTCCCAGCAGGGCTACGGATATGAATTCAAACGCGCAGAATCAGTTTTCTTTGTTAGAGCAAGCTGTTCAAAATTTAATCCAAGAACAGAACACGCAACTGGGTGGAGCTGTGGGACCCCACTCTGCTGCTGCAGAAGCTGATTCTTCAGCACCTGCAGCATCAGCTGTGGGACCCCACTCTGCTGCTGCTGCTGCAGAAGCTGATTCTTCAGCACCTGCATCATCAGCTGTGGGACCCCGCTCTGCTGCTGCTGCTGCTGCTGCAGAAGCTGATTCTTCAGCACCTGCTGCTTCTCCAACACCTGCTGCTCTAAATCTCACTCCCTCATCAGATCAGTCTCGCGAGGCAACGCCTGCTCCATCGGAGCTCGCCACTAGCCCTCAAATTCAGACAACACACCGCGAGCAGTTTAATAATCATGAAATTAGACACGTCTTTACGGTACCTCACCCCGCTCCGGGTCAAACTCCGGACCTCGCGGGATTCTACATTCAAATTATGAATAATCTTCTCGGCGTGGCCGATAGGGTTAAATCCATCGCCGGGCGGGGAGATCGTATCCAGATTGAAATTTTTGGGGAAAATCTCTCTCGTCACGTGTCGTTTAGCTACGAGCCGCAAAGAGAAAATTTTCAGGAGGGGTTCGACGAACTCTTAGAAACTTTAGTTTAATCTAATGCAGAGATCACGCCGGGAACAGAACTCGAATTCAATTTTCAAATTGTACGTAATCCAAACGGGGGCGGTAAACGGAAAATTGAAAGAACGCTTGACAGCGAATTGATTGCTAAGAAAAAACAACATCTTTTTATCTTAGCTCCACGGAACGACCAGCTCTGTTTTTGTATAAGTCTTGCCCATGCCTCACAGCCTGATCTGACGACCACGGAAGCTTTGAAACTGGGTAAACAATGGCAAAGCAGGGCTGGGTTGACGTGCCAAACCCCCGTCAATTTCAGCGACGTTGCTAAATTTGAAAGTTTCTTGAACAGGAAGATTATCATTTTTTTCAAAAACAAAGACGGCGGGCCCCTTTCCAAATTCCAGACGGAATTTCATGACAGATCAAACCCAGTCTTCCTATACTTATTCAACCAGCATTATTTTGGAATAAAAAACCTGAAAGGATTTTTAGGAGCCACATACATTTGTTCATTCTGTTTCAGCGGGTACGAAAATCCGTTTAACCACCGCTGTGAGGGATTCTGCCCCATCTGCTGCGATGCAAGCTGTAAAACAAGACCCATGCAATTAAAATTTTGCTCGGACTGTGAACGTACTTGTCATAACTCCGACTGTTTTCTCAGACATAAAGAAGCTAAAGAAAGAAGCAAGCTGCGGGCGAGTAACTGTGACTTGATCAAACGTTGTAGGAAATGTAAACGTACTTATCATGTGTCTCAATCTCAGCCGGAGAAACCCCACGTGTGTGAAAATGCAAAATGTCTCATCTGCCGCGAAGCTTTACCTGCTGACAGCGGGCTAGATTCTGGAAATCATCAGTGTTACATTCAACCTCGCGCAGCTGACTGTAAACTGGAGGGTAAAATTGTTTTCTATGACTTTGAAACTTTTCCCAACCAGAATGACGAGCATGTTCCATTTTTGATATGCACAGAAAGTCTCGATAATACTCGCTGGGAGTCCTACTCCCTCCGGTGTGTCGAGGAATTTCTGTTGCATTACAGGAAACCGCGGTTTTGAAACACAACGTTCATTGCGCACAACGCGAGGTCTTTTGACTCTTTTTTGATTCTTCAGGTCATGACCAGGCTCGGCATGAAACCCCAGCTGATTTTGCAGGGAAATAAAATCCTCTGTTTCACAGACCCTGACTATAATTTAAGGTTCATAGACTCGCTGTCCTTTTTGAGCATGAAACTTTCAGCGTTTCCAAAAGCTCTGGGTTTTCCTGACCATAGCAAAGGAATTTTCCCTCACAGATTTTCATCTAAAGAAAACCTGAATTACGTCGGTCCTTTCCCATCTCCAGAGTTTTACTCTGTGGATAAAATGTCACCCTCTGAACGCGCAGATTTTTTCCGCTGGTACGAAACGACGAGCCAGGGGGTATTTGACTTTCAAAAAGAAGCAATTAGATACTGCAGAAACGACGTGCGAATTCTCAACCAGGGCTGCGTGAAATTTAGAGAGCAGTTTTTCAAAGACACCAAGAACGATCCTTTCAAAAGCGTTACGATCGCATCAGCCTGCATGCGCGTCTTTGTGTCCAACTTTCTGCCGGAAAAAACTTTAGCCATTCCTTCACCTGTGGATTATGCAAATCAAACTAAGAAGTTTTCTTCAGCCTCAATCCAGTGGCTAGAATGGATGGCCTTCAGCAGAAAAATTAAGATCCAGCACGCTTTAAACGGCGGGGAGAAACAGGTTGGGCGATTTTTTCTGGACGGTTTCGCACAGATCGAGGGGGTAGACACAGCTTTTGAGTTTCTGGGCTGTTTTTTTCACGGCTGTCCGCTCTGTTTTGACCCGCAGCAGGTCTGCCCCATGCGTAAGGTGCGCTTTGAGGAAATCTTCTCGGCCACCTCTGACAAAATTTGCGAGCTTACCTCCCTCTCAGGTTTGACGACAGAAATCATCTGGGAACATGAGTGGAACGCATTGAAAAAATCTGATGGGGGGGTTAGAGAGTTTATCGACAGATTCGACCTTCCTGCTAGGTTAAAGAGCAGAGACTCGCTCTACGGCGGGAGAACCTGCGCGGTTAGGTTGAGGTACAGCGCAAAACAGGACGAGACGATCCAATATTTTGACATCAATAGTCTGTACCCCCACGTCATGATGAAGAATTATTTTCCTCTTCAACATCCTGAGATTATCACTGAGAACTTTAAAGATCCGCGTTCATATTTCGGATTCATCAGAGCAGCTGTCTTTCCTCCCCGCAAATTGTACTTTCCTCTCCTGCCCAGCAAGACTTCCGCAGGTAAACTGGTCTTCACCTTGTGCCGTACTTGCGCAGAGATTAATAATCAGCGAGATTCTTGCAGACACACGCCGGAGGAAAGGCAGTTGACAGGAGTATGGACCACGGTCGAATTCTGCAAAGCTCTAGACTTGGGTTACGTGTTGAAAAAAATAACTGAGGTGTGGAATTTTGAAAAAAAGTCAGACAGCATTTTTGTAGGCTACATGCAAACCTTTCTGAAAGGTAAGGCAGAGGCCTCGGGTTACCCTCTTCACATTCAGGATCAGGAAAGCAGAGAGGCTTACGTCAGGGAATTTTTTGAGAGGGAGGGAGTCAAGCTGGATCCTGGAAACATCGAAGACAATCCAGCCAGGAGACAGGTTTCGAAGCTGTGTCTGAATAGCTTCTGGGGGAAATTTGCGCAGAGAAATGATCTGGTTCAAACCTGCATTATTTCATCAGCCGAGGAGTTTTTTGAGTTTCTCTTTTCAGGCAAGTATGACGTCAAATATTTCCACTTCCTCAGCTCAGAAACTGTCCTTTTGCAATGGCAGTACAAAAAAATTTGCATCTCTCCCCCCAGCAAAACGAATAACATCTTCATCGCGGCTTTTACCACGAGTTACGCCAGGTTAAAATTATACACTTATCTGGAAGAACTTAAGGAAAATCTTCTGTACACCGATACGGACTCCGTACTTTTTAAACTCCCAAACGGCGAAACACCGCCCCCCACAGGTATGTACTGTGGAGATTTTAAAAATGAGTTGAAAGCTGATGACTCCATCTTGGAATTTGCCAGCTGCGGTCCTAAATGTTACGCCTTCGTCACAAAACGAGATAAAACCGCAGTGGTGAAGGTTAAAGGTATCACTTTGACTCACGAGTCTGCGGAGAGAATTAATTTCGATTCTCTCAAAAACCTAGTAGAGGGTTTTTTGCAGGGCAAACGAGGAGAGGAGGTGTTAACGCCTCAGACTGGTATCAGAAGGGTGAAAGGAGGATTCCTCTTGAAAAATACCACTTTTCTCAAAAGATTTAGAGTAGTTTATGATAAAAGACGTCTGTTTTCAGACGGCACAACTCTGCCATTTGGGTATTAAGAAAGGAAGGAATTAAAGGAATAAAAAAAAAAAAAAAAAAAAAAAAAAAAAAAAAAAAAAAAAAATGTCTCTTTCCCCTGAAGCTGTATGTTTTGATGTAAAGTTTAAAACACCCTGTTCAATAATGATTTCCGGACCATCTGGGTGCGGGAAAAGTTTTTTTTGTATGAATCTTTTGAAATATTGTAATCATGTCTTTGATGTTGTACCTGAAAATATTGTGTGGATTTACGATTCATTTCAACCTTTGTACTGCGAGATGCAGAAGATGAATAAAAACATTAAATTTCTGAAAGGACTCCCCGATTCTTTTGAAGATGAAGAAAACTTTCCATCCGACCAATCACATTTGGTTATATTAGATGATCAAATTTTACAGGCTTCAGAAGATCCCAGAGTGGTGAAAATTTTTACCCAGCTGAGACATCATAAAAATATGAGCGTGTGTTTTCTCACGCAAAATCTTTTTCACAAGGGGAAATTCTCCCGTACCATCAGTTTAAACTGTAATTATCTAGTTCTGTTTAAAAATCCCAGAGATAAATTGCAGATAAGAACCCTTGCATCGCAAATGTTTCCCACAGGAAGAGATCATTTCTTGGAGAGTTTTCAAGACGCCACAAAAGATCCATTTTCAAATTTAATCGTGGATCTGACAAATACCTGTCCAGACAGGTTCAGGATAAGAACGGGAGTACTTCCTGAGCAGTTTCCTGCCGTTTATCTCCCAAAAGACGAATAAATTATCATGTCTGCCAGGTTAAAGAGAAACGCACCCCTGCTGAGGGCTCTATATCACGCCACCCCGCAGAAGCGTAGAGAAATATTAGCTTTTTCCTCGCCGGACTTTTTACAAACTTTAAGTGAAATTGCCATCAATATTTTAAAAGGAAACATTCCCTTAAACTCCTCCCAGTTTCGAAAGTTAAAAAAACAGAAGAAAATTATCAGACTTTTGGCCGATAAGAGGACAGGTTTGAAAAAAAAGCAATTATTACTACGAAATCAGCGAGGGGGTTTCCTGTTACCGCTTTTAGGGGCTTTAGCACCTATAATCGGAGGCTTGGTCGGTGATATTATCAGAAGATAAACAAAAATAATGACTCTCCGCAGCTCTCAAAAAATGTATTTGATCACACCTCATCAGTTGAAACGTCTGACGCAACCGGAGAACGTCGGTATCAGACAGACGGCTGAAGATGATTTAGAAAACCGCATGAGGAGCATTTTGGAGGATAAAAATTTACCGGCTTATGAAAAAATAAAAAAATATGAAGCGCTTTTTCAAAGATACCTTAACCTCGTTAAATTAGGACATCAGGAAGAATCCCGAGTGACTGTTTCCCTGCATCGAGAGAGGGGGAGAGAGGACGCGCAGCCCGCACCGGTTGAAATCCCGGCACAGAGCCAGCACGCACCAGACGCTCCCGCTGCGGAATCAGGGAGAGAGACCGTTTATCGCGAACTGGATCAAATAGGAACAGAAGTTTTACACGCGCTTCCTAAACGTGACAGGAAGCACGCCGCGTACGTGCTAAAGAAATTATCTGAAAAAGACGGGGCCTGGAGCCAGAAAGGAGAATTCATTTCAGAGGGTCAGATAGTGGAGGGCTCGCATCTGATAGATTTGGTGAAAAATTTACTACAGCCCTTTAAAAGACCGCAAACCCGCCCGCCTACAGGATGGTCCAGCTTTCTGAGGAGATTAAGCGAGCTCAATATCCCCTCTAGCAGCGTTATTAATTCTCATGCCAGGAATCAGTACGAACAAATTAAAACGAAAGGCTTTTCAGAATCCGAACCGGCCAGCCCCGTGATGATAAACAGGAAGAAAAAAAGAAAAAAAGCCGCTTCATTCTTGCTTTCCCCGCGATGGATAAGACCCCGAGAAGATGATGAGAATGATGAAGATGCCGGTCTGCGAAAGACCATCAAACCTCCGCGATGGATTTCATATTCACCGTGAATGAATGACCTTGTTTGAAAGAAAAAAAATATTTGCCAAAAAATGACGCTGACGTGTATTTGTTATTTCTTTCTTAATAAATCTTTATTCATCATATTTTCAAGCGACAAGCGTAATGTTTTTTTTTTTATCAATTCGAATAAATACTCATTACAAAACAAAAACAGAAACAAAGAAAAGATACACATAATCAATTAACTATTCTAAAAAAAAACAATTCGAATAATACCATTAAAAACAAAAAAGAAAAAAGAAAAGATACATAATAATTAATATCTAAAAAACAATTGAATAAATACTCATTACAAAACAAAAACAGAAACAAAGAAAAGATCACATAATCAATTAACAATTCTAAAAAACAAACAAACATATACATACGCGTATAATCAATGAACTATTTCTAAAAAACTAGGCCTACATCTTACTACTCAAACAGTTTTTCAAAAAATCATGCGCATAAATAAGAGCTATTCTAAAAAAGGGAAAAAAAAAACTACACTCAACAGGTGGATAAATAGATTTTAAAATCAGAGGGAAAAAAATAAAACACAAAATAAATGTTCATCTACAGATTATAACAATTTTGAAACATTTTTAAAGAACAAGAATCGTGGTAAGCAAAAGGCGAGCTTCTACTTTTAATACATCGTTGGTATTTTCTTACAAAATTAGAAACCAAAGCGTCGTTTTTAGACTGCTCAGCGCTGTAGAGATTTAAAATATCAGAGAGAGAGTAGCCACAGGCTCTCTTACACAGAAAGAAGACACAATGCTCTCCGCAGGTGGTTGAAGAAGTCTGCTGAAGCTGGCGATTATGGTATATAATTTTTGAAGAGCGTCTTTTCAGAAAAGTACAGATCCCTTCTGGATAATGCGTGAAGAAGGGGGGGAATCCGAACGAATCGAAAAAATGCGATTCTCCTCCCTCATCCAGAGTAAGCGCCAGCCAGTGCTCTCCGGGTTTTTGCGAAGAATGTGTATTGACTATGAAATACGCGGGAGGGGGTATGGAGTTTTTTAGTAAGGGTAATTGGTCGCTCGCCCACACTCCGCAGAATCTGTCTCCTAGAAGACTGACCGATAATTTTTCCAACTGGTGGTTATTCATATTTTTTAATAATAATCCGTCAGAACTTCCCTCTTCGAGTTGATTTCGATGACCGAGTCGTAGGCCGCATAAACGATTAGGGTGCTCGTGTGAGGTAAAGGATCTCTGAACCTCATTTCTAGTTTTAGATTTCCTGTCGAGACAGGTGACAAAACATCCGTGTCGTCGGAAGGGGTAAGACAGAAGGCGAAAAGAGTATAACCCCGGGCAAATTCCTCGCGGTTTATGCATAAAGGAAGGTCCTTCATGTAACGCCCTGTTGTATGAATCAGATTAAAATATTCCCTGACTGAATTATTTTGATCGAACTGAGGTTGAAAGGCCCTTGAAGGAATTTGTTTAGTGTCTTGTACCAACGCTAAATATTCTACGTTCATGTGACGGAAATTGAAGGGAGAAAGGTCTCTTCTACCGCTGAATGCGTCTTGATGAACGATCGCAATTATTATGTAACGGGGAATTGTTCCGAGAAATAAATTTTCTTGGGTGCAGATTCGGGAGTTTGCTGGAATAGAGAAAGTTTTAACCGTGACTCGCTGAACCGGGTATATGGCGGGACCCCTGAGGAGCGCTGAGGCGTGACCTATCCTAACGGCGGGTGAAACGGTAACTTTTTTAACGAATATCGAAGCCGCCAGTATTTGTAATTTAAAGGTAGAGTCGCGGGCACACATCAAACAGAAAGCGTCACTGGCTCTTGTCAGCTTCACTCTAAGATCTACCGAATTTAACAGAAGCCTTTCTGAAAAAAAAATATCTGAATGCAGCGGGCCTAGTAAACATAATTCTCTGGAATTAGCCGTCAGAGCAGATCTCTGGTTTAGCCCGCGGTTAGCGCCATTCAGAACCACAATGGAATCGTGCTCCCCCGCTGTGTCTTTATAAAAAAGTCCGCTACTGAATTGAGTAGCGAGCGTGTCTTCTGAATAATTGATCAACGTTTCAATTATCGATCTGTAGGGGTGTGTGGCGCTTGATTGAGAAATCAATCTGTCCCCCAAGATGACGTCGCACTGAGTAAAAATGGTATTCACAGCATAATTAATTAGTCCCACCGGAGCATCGTTAGCGAGATCGCTGCCGTCTGCGTTGGTGATTTTTAATCTTACAGACAAAAGAACCGATGATAAATCCAGGTATCGTTCCCCATCTCCAGCCAAAAAAAATTCGATAGGTCCGTTTTCCGTTAAGGCGGATAAAGGGTTAATTTCTGTATATGATTTATCCTCGATGGAGAGTTGGGTCATCGGGGATGTAAACAAGTCCAGCTCGCCTAACGTACACTCCGATGATTTCTGATGCAAAAGAGACATTTTATCTCTTTTTTTTTTTAGAATATTTATTTATTTATTTTTTAGTGGAAGATATCACGGCTCTGAGCAGACCTCCTTCCTTTACCCCGCCGTCTACCGACTGATTTTCCACGTTTACTACGTTTCGATATTTGTACGTCTTGCAAACGTTCCCCAGGGGGGCGTTTGCGAGGCCTTCTGGATAAGACGATGACGCCGGAGCCTTGTTGAGTCTCTGACCTCCTCCCAAAGTCTGCTATTTTGCTCACCGCCTTACTCATGACATCTGTGGCTATGCTGATGGCGGCTTTTCTGAGATGAGGTTTAGCGATGCTAAACCCTTTTTTAACTAAAGGTGCGACGAAACGAAATAATCGTGCAAATATGGAACCCACCCCTTTTCCGTAGTAGACAGGTGCGCCTTCAAAACCGCTGATGCCTGCTCCAACCTGGTTATGGTAATAATGCACAAATCTGTGGGGGTCTGCTCTCAAAACTGCAGACACCATGGCTTTTCTCTTTTTAAAAAAAAAAATAGACAAAAGAAAAAACTCAACAGGCAGGAGCAACCGTCTTGGTAATCCGGCTTACACGCGCACAGACTGAGCTGAAATGGAGGCCTTGGAAGACCGTTGAAACGTTAAATGTGAAACCTAGACCTAGCTGGGAGATTTTGTTGGTCGAAAATGTAATCTCACTATGCTTTTTCCATAAGCAAAATTCACAGGGACATTCTGATCCGTTTTAATCTCTATCTGAATCGTTTCTATGTGCTTTCTGGCGACGGGAACGTATTCCGGTGGATTAAACGTATGCAAAACGATATCTCCGTAGTTTCCTTCCACTTTAACGGTTCTCAAAAGAGGGGCGTAGGCGTCACCTACAATCTGATGCGAGACAATGTCGCTGTAGCAGAAAAGCTGGTAGAACCCCGCCTTCATGTCAAAAGGATATGGCGCCATTCTAATGTCAAATGTGATCCACTCGCCCTCTTTAACACCTAACATGTAAGCGGTTGGGGCGTAGAAACGGAGGTGAAATTGACCTCCCGCTTGATAAACAAGTTTTTTTACTATCGGGTCATATCCTAAATAAATGTCCGAGTTTATTATTCTTAAAAAAGTCTCCAATTCCTTTTTAAGCTGATTAACGTCGTGGTAGTATCCGTTTCTAAAAGTCTGACGGTGAATTTCCTCAGGCTTCTCTTTACTCCTCCAATCGAAATAGGCGGATCCTTTAGGGATATTATGCCATGTGTGCGGGTAAGAAATCTCCGTTAAAGCTACCTGCCACGAGCCTTCCAACTCGATATGATGAGCTAAATCTACCCTGAAGCTACCAGCTGTATTGTCGTTAAACACGCCACGGCTGGCGTTTGAAGGTAGCGTCACATAAAAACCTTCATCTACCGGTCTGGGAGTCATGGTTACAAATTAGAGGAAGGAGGGTGAGACTCGATATTTTATACGCTTTGTAATTCGTCCGCTCTAACCCAAGAGTTAAAAGTACTCGGCCAGTTTTTCCAAGCGACTAGCACCTGTTTCTCACCCCTGACCGTACGTCGTTTTAAAATTTTTTCCACGTGATAGACCTTATCTTGAGAGATTTTTACTTTCTGGAGTTCTTCCTCGTAAAATGAACCTTGTATGGGTTGATTATCAAAATCCTGCAGCTTGTAAACAGGGGGAGAGCGGGGGATGCGATCTAAAATGCTAAAGATCTCATCCGTGTATCCCTGATCATACTTTTTTTCAAAAATGCCGCGTATTTTGGAAATCCTGACCAGGTCTCCTTTTTTAAATCGAAAAGGTCTGCGACGCTGACCCGCGGCCGACGGGCCTGCCGTATAGATTTTGAAACACTTGGAAAGCATTTCCAGAATTCACTTCTGCAGGTGAAAGTTTTATAGCAGAGTGATAAGAATGGTTATAACTTTTGACCAAGTCTTGGAGTACATCCACGTAACGTCTGGTGTTATAAGCCGTAAAAAACCGCCACATCTTGGATTTTAGCGTGCGATTAAATCTCTCCACGACCGAGGCCTTGAGATCGCTGGATGTTGCAAAATGCTGAATGTTCTCTCTCTTCACAAAATCCTGAAAACTCTTGTTAAAAAATTCTCGCCCCGCGTCGGTTTGAAGTTTCTTTGGAATCTGGCTCTCTTTAAAAAGTGATTTAAAGGCGTTTATTACCTCTGTTGCTGTTTTTCTTTTCAAAACTCTCACGTAAGCTTTTTTAGAGAATACGTCTATCACAGTTAATATATAATTATACCAATCGTTGTCTTCCGATAAGGCTTGCATGTCGCAGAGGTCGGCTTGAAACTGTTTCAGAGGTCTGGTGACAAAAACTTTGTTTCTAGGAAACCGGATCCTGACAGGTTTGTGCAATGTGTAAGCATCTTGCTCGGATAAAAAGTCTTTTACTTCCTCTGTTTTCAGTTTTTCCCCCGTTTCATCCATCAGGGCTCTCTGCAACCTTTCCACTCCCCCGAAACTACCAGGGTGTGAAGGGGTGTAATATGCAGATTTCAATTTTTCACTCATCCTTTCTTATGATGCAACTTGAGGGCTCTGAGGCATAATGGGAAAAAGAAGGGAAAACATTGTGATTTTGATCTCGTCTTTTTTTTTTATTCACAGATGTAAAAAATTACATGTGAAAAAACATTTTTCTAAAAAATCTATCATGAAACATTTTTTTTTCTTTTTTTTTTTTTTTTTTTACAAATCTACACAAAAACATTATCCTACTTTTTTTTATTCAGAAATGTAAAATTACATGTGAAAAACATTTTTCTAAAAAATCTATCATGAAACATTTTTTTTTTTTTTTTTTTTTTAACAAATCTACACAAAAAACATTATCCTACTTTTTTTTTTTTTTTATTCAGAAATGTAAAATTACATGTGAAAAAACATTTTTCTAAAAAATCTATCATGAAACATTTTTTTTTTTTTTTTTTTTTACAAATCTACGACAAAAAACATTATCCTACTTTTTTTTCTTTTCTTTCTGCCACCTACTAATTACACCTTATATCCTGTTAGAATAACGAAATGGAGCCCCATTGTACGTTTTCTAAATTGGTTAATTCTCTTTCCCACTTTCCCACATTTCAGCCAGCTCAAGGAGTTGATCTCTGTTCTGGCAGACTTCTTCTATCACCGAGAAAGCGTTTTTTTCTTCTTTCATCTGACGCAAGAATCTTCTGGTCATGGTTTTGATGTACTTGTCTTCGTAAAATGGAAACATATGGTACCGAGTCAGATAGCGTAAAACTGCCGGATAGAAACCCGGAGTATGCAGAATTTTCATCACGTCATCAAAGTTTTGATGGAAAAAGTCCTCCTCTGTATCCTCCAAACATTGATGTTGAACCTGGCTTGGATGGTCACACTGGCACCCATAACACCGCGTACGGCGGAACTTACAGATGGCTTGGTTGACCAGGTAGATCAGTGCCGTTTTTATCCCGTTCTGCGCTAGTTGGCTCATCAGTCCGTCCATTTCGTCTTCACCGCCCCCGTTCATCTCTGAGACAGAAGGGTGCTGAGAACCAGCGCACCGAGACTGTCCGGTCGTATCATCATGAAGGGTTGAAATCGGTTGGAGATGGGGGGCAAATCGCGAATCTTCGGGGGATTATTCACATACGGGTCGAAGGGGATGCGAGGGGCTTGCTGACTTTCCTCCGGTTTTTTTCCTTCCATCTGAGGTGGGGGGTTCAGCGTCAGGCATGGGCTGGTCGGAGACACCTGCTGCTCCTTGGTTGAGGCTGGTGGAAGGTTCAGCGTCAGGCATGGGCTGGTCGGAGACACCTGCTGCTCCTCGGTTGGGGCTGGAGGACGGCTCGCCGTCGCTGTGTTCCTCGAGCGACGGTGAGATCGACCGCCTCTTGCTGATTTCTGAGGGAAAAATCGTGTCTGGTTCAGAGTCTATGGCTAGGTCGAAGCTCGTGGGTTCGTTGTCCAGAAACGTACCACCGAAGCGATAAAGACTTACTATCGACTTCGATCTGCGATGCAACCTGCGCTTGGGTTTCATCGGGGTCGGAGGCGGTGTCGGAGGGAGGCTAGGTCCGCTGCTGGCAGAAGATGAAGAGTCGGACGATGAGCTGTCTGGCGAAGGAGGGTGGTACGGATGATCATCTAACAACGATGGTGAGGGTGGAGGGGATGTCGGGTTTCCAAAACAGGGTTTTGTAGTCTTCTGGCTATCCTCCATGATGTCTTACTTGCTCGCTGACTGCTGCGATAAAAACGAACCTCTTTTTATACATGCGGATGATGGAGGAGGAAGAGCGATGGGTGGAGTCTAAAAACTCAGCGTTTTTTTCACCGCTACGATGTCAGTCCAATTTCGACAGCTACGGAACAAGGATGAAATCCGCTCTCCGATATCTCCCATTTTCTCTCCCCAGGCTTCTAGAGGCATAGCCATCAATGTCCGAAAGACCCCGCAATCTGAATTGAAGCTCTCCAGCACGAAAAGATCCGGCGACTTTGTCTTTCCGTTAGACCTGCGCTGACTCGCGCGAAAGAACCAACGACCTGATGCAGCCGTTTTCGTCTGCCACACCGCTGAGAAGATCATCTCTCTCAATGCCAGTTCTTCATCGCTTCGAAAATGCTCCAGCTCCGTAGGTTTCTCTTTTCTCCTATCCTTGCAGCATCCCCAGTCAGGAGGTCGACGAGGTAAAACTAGTTTTAGAACTCCCCAATTGTTGAGGTTAGCGTGGTCACGTTCTGTAAAGGCCCCAGGTTCTCCTCTCCGCTTTTCTGATACAGACACACGTCTCCGGTCTCGTATTTGAACACGTAACCCCAGCTACCGTGGAAGCCATACGGTTCCAGCGACCATTCTTCAGAAAGAGATTCGCTCGGGGGCATCTGGGTTCTGCACAGGAATAGAATGCTTTTTCTCGGAGCCCCTGGTAAGATCGGTTCCTGACAAACGGTGATCGGAGTCTCGCTAATCAGAGAAGTTGAGGTAACTCTAGACATGCTCTGGTTTTCAACCGCTTTTATTTTATTCTTTGTATTTTCCATGTTTAATCAAAGTATTTTCACTTAAAATATAGCAATCTCTTCTTACTTCTGCTCCCTCACTTATCCACCCCCCTCCTTCTGCTCTCAATCTACAATACCCCTCCCTCTCCTTCCCGACCCCTCCCCCTTCCCTGTCCCCCCTCCCCTCTCCTTCCGGACCCCTCCCCTTCCCCGTCCCCCTCCCTCTCCTTCCGGACCCCCTCCCCTCTTCCCCCGTCCCCCCGCCCCCCCTCCCTCTCCTTCCGGACCCCCATCCCCCCCCCTCCCCTTCCTTCCGGTCCCCCACTCCCCCTCCCCC
>JALJCO010009691.1:0-39017 GCA_023101725.1 Atherinomorus stipes
CCTTGCGGGCTACAGTGCAAACACTTTACAGATACTCAGACAGTGGAGCAATCCTCCACTGTCCGGGCCAAACATATAACACACACACGCACACACACACAGCTGCTAGAGATAGTAGCAACAAATAGTAGGTATATTCCGACACCATCCCGTGCTTCCCTTAAGCTCCTGAAAAGTCAATGACCTCAGCGGAGTATGTATATTTGCCAGTAACAAAGGCTACGTAGCTATGTGACATGATATCATGCTTTGTTCTTAATAGTGAGGTCACTCTTGTTCCTGTTCCATCCATATATTTTAGGGCTGTGCCTTCATGTACATATGTGTGTAATGTTTGATTAAAAAAACAAAACCAAAAGGTGTGGCGGAAAATCTCATTCGCTGAGATTTCAAGGCACAAAATGGCGCAGAAAGTAAAAATCAAGTCTTGTGATAACATTTGTCCGATCATTCGTTTCTGTGGCTGGGCTGTGAGCAAATACTCCCAGTCACCAGATACTCTGCAAACTACAAACTGGACCCACTGGCAAATGAAAAGTGCTTTCTTTTCGCAGACAGTTTCTTTGTGGTTGTGTGGGGAACCTCCAGAGACAGGAAATTTGACCCTGTGGCCATATTATAGATTAAGTGATATTTAAAAGCATTTACCAATCAACGCACCAGTCACTGATTTATTGTACTGAAATCATGTGACTCCCTTCCACAGATGCATACCACCTATAGAAGGGAGGTGCATTTGAAATAAATACACTCATGCAAATAAAAAGATACACAACAAGGGAGACAGGTCTTTTAGTATCTAAGCTCTGGCAAATCATTGAGGTCATTTTGCCTGCTTTAAATTGGCAGTTTGAAAGTACCAATCACTGGAGAAAAGTTGAGGTTCAGGGTATAATATTAACAGAGAAACACTCCATTAAATCAAACTATAATTTTTTCTAAAACATATGATCTGACACCAAAGCCCAGCACAGTTTGTCTGGTGGCTGCGCTGGTAACATGTTGTTTCTTGATGGCCTCAAGCCCAAATATTATTATGATCTTTTCAGTTTTTCACAGTTCCTTATCACTGTCTGTTATTCAATTACACAAAATACTCAGTTTAGTCAGAGACATACAAACTTTCCTAAAGATTTCTAGTGATATCGCAATTACATCATCACCACGATGTTTTTGCCCACAATGATCACCCAGTCTGGTATCGTGACAGGCCTATAACGCATTACCTGAAGCCCTCATTTATGTTCCAACTGACATCATAATCTCAGAAATTAAAGGGACTAGAGGTAGGAATTGTGAAAGAATAAACAAGCATGTCCTGTTTTTAATACTAATGGGTGATGAAGTGTTAAAAAACAAAAAGAATGAGCCCACCCACGTCTTTCTCCGTTGTCTTGAACAGGCTGTGTGCTGAATAATGCGCTGCGATTCGGTGGCCGAATTTCCCACTCAATCCTGTGGATGTGACGTCAAAATACTTTTCTTTCTTGTCCCCTGACAGTTTGGATACAGGCGGAAGGAGAAAGTTGCGGTTAATTCAAATGCTTTTGCAGGATAGTTATGGATTCTTCTGCCGTTAGCAAACGATCCAGATATACTGAAAGACCATTAAAAAGTGTCACTACTAGGGATGGGAATCGGTGCATGAATCTAGCGATTCTGGTTCCATTATCAATATAACTTTTGGATTCGGTTCCTTATCGATTCTCATTGAATGATGACATATAGTATGAATGGCTTTGGTTGCAGTTACTTTCTTTCATTTATAATATGCATCAACCTTATGCCTTCAACTTCAACTTAAAGGTTAAAGCTGACTTCAGTAAAAAAAATAACTCATAAAATACAGTACAACTGCAGTGATCAATTTTTGTACAGTAACAGTTTTTGTGCAGAAAAAAATAGCATGTTTACTTTTTGATGAAGGATACAAGATCCTTTAGGACTTAAAGGGAACGGATTAAAATAATTTAGACTTCTTTTCCTCCTTTTGAACATGTTGCATTTGAATTATGTGTGTGTAAATATGCATGTATAGGTTTGTGTGTGTTTCGTTTTATTTGTCAGATAATTTTGCTATTCCCAATTTACAGGGCAGGTACCCAGCAGTACACACCCTAGACTGACACAGAAGATGCTGCTGCTTTTTCTTAACAACATTGTTCAAAATAAACTAAAGACTAAAGGTCCATTATGACATAGAACAATACTTTTGAATATTAATCTCTAACATTATTACAGTCAACGAGGATTTTAGATGGAAGGCTTCGCGCTGAGGCTCCCTGGCACAACACGTTGGCATGGCAATCACGAAAGGCTTTATATTCCGACAAACTAACTGCTGTGTATGCACAAATGTGATCTCCGTTCAACAAACCGATCAACAAATGGCCTGTACTACTTTTCAAGTTGGCCCAACGCCCCTCTGGCCAACCGATGAATGGCGTCTTTTGTGATATCTTAAAGGATTTTACGAGTTTATTCACACCTTATAATCAGGTACACTCAGTATGACTGGGGGACTCTGTTCAGTTGGGTTACGATATTCCAGCAGATCTGAATTTTCATGCATTAATTTGGGCAAATAAAATGGACATTTTCAATAACACATCCGAATGCACATGTGAACATGGACACGTGTAGTTTAAGGGCACATTCACACCAGCCTTTTGAGTTGCCGTTTAGGAGTGTTTGTGAATGTGCAAACGGACTCTGATTAGGACCAAACTAGCAGACTCAGTCCACCTACAAACACGAGTCTAGGTATGAATTATATAGACGGACCCAAATGCAGAAGGTGGACTACAACTCTACTACATTCTGAACTTCATAATTAGAATTAGAACGTTGAAATTATTTTGGTAAACACTACCTAGCAACCACGCATATACAACTTCTCTAGAAATGGCTCGTGGTCAAACATGGAGCGACGAAAGTTTTAATCGATAAATGGTCAGAGGATAATATCTAAGTTCTAAATAAATACAGAAATAATGGAGTTTTTAAAGTAATTAGCTGGGAAATGGAGGCTCTGATGCCAAAAGTGAAAAAAAAAAAAAAAAAATAGTCAAAATCTTTAAAAAAATAATACTTCTGATATGTTTGGAAGGAGTGGCAGCTCAGGCAACAGGACTGGCTGCGTTGAGGCGCCAGTGCAGCTTGAAGCCATCTAGGTCCAGAAGACCACCCCCACCCACCAACTGAGCCGAGTCCCCAAACGGACCAAGTCTAGCGGACTATCCTGGTGTGGATGCACCCTAAAATATAATGAACAGAACTACATGCTTTGGAGTACATCTGGCTTTATATCCCACATTCATAGACGTTTGCAGCAGCGGCTGTCTGGTGCAGGAAGTCTCAAACTAACGGCCATTCAAGAAACCCTGAGCAGCATTGTTGGAATCATGCACCTATAAAAAACACCATGTTCCTGTCCAACTGTAAGATTCACGGGTTGCCACAGGATGAAAATCTGAACGTGCTCCTTGCTCCGCTCGCCCGTCTCACTTCAGACAGCCAGGGAGCGCAGCGGCTACGGGAGGGAAGTCGCGTAGGCAGACAAAGAGCCCCTGGTGCTCTGAAACAAAGTGGTGTCGTGTCACAACTTTCTGGGGAAATAAACGCTTCCGTTCAGCTCATTGAACCGCACTTTCTGCATGAAGCTTCTCCTCATCTCTCCCTCACCTCAGCTTGTTCTTGTCCTCTGCTTTTATTTCAGTTCAGAGACATTTTTGATGGGATCTTTGGATTTACTCACATGGAAGTTTTTAAGTTATTTGATCCTTTTTGGGAGGGGGTGGGGGGGGTGCTTTATGGCAGGAAGGGCAGTAGAGTAGACACAAGTCAGGATGTATCACAGGGCAAAAGAAATAGAAAAAAAAACTGGCAAGCAGGGGAGAAAATAACTGAAAAGAGAAACCAAACTTGGAAAAACATACAGCTGTTTTGAAGTAGCAGCACTTTTTAAAATATGAAACAGATGAAACCATTTTCATAAGACTATCCACAAATTTATTCAGAGGTAAATATACTGTTTTTGTGTAAAGCCGGTCAACGCTCATAGATAAATACTAAGAAAACTAAAGAAATTTTTGTTCCTACTTCCTCTGGTCAATCAAGCAGCCATGCTCTGTACATACTAACAATCTCCTTGGTGATACCAAATTCCTTCCTCCTTAAAAACACCTCCTCCTCCTTCCTCGTTAGCTGCGACCTAGCTGCTGATATGCAAAGTGTGGTGGAATCTGTCGAAGCAGAGCTCCATTGTCAATGACTGGAGCTGTGTAAGCAGCAGCATTGTTGCCAGTTGTCGCTCAGGCTTTGAAAAGGAGATGCACTGGGAGAAGTTGGGGCTGCAGCAGAAGGAGAGTGAAACATGAGGGAGTAAAAAGGGGACCATATGGGGAGGCTGCGATGTCAACAAGCCACAAACGCTCCTTCTGGAAAGAGAGCAAACTTTCGCACAATAGGACCCTTTGGTGCTGCCCCAACTTTTACACCCCGAAAGTGGAAGTCAAGCTGAGCCATAAAGCACGATGAACCAGACGGGGGAAAGAGCCCTTCCATCAGCCTGCCAGGCTGCAGATCTGCTCCAACAAAACCTTCTTTCTCTCCTGAAGCCTTGGCCCCTTAAACACTGGGCCATGCACACATTCTTTCAGTGACATAATGCTTTTTTAAGCTATTGCCCTCTTTAACTCCCCCCACTCTGCTACCTCCTCCTCCTCTTTGCCCTTGCTCAGATTTCTTCCCTTTGCCAATTACTATTTAAATATGAAGGCTAGCGAAGGGTTAAGTGTTTTTATTATTGAGCAGGAAGGAGATCAGCGTTCTAAGTTGATGTCAAATGATGTCTTTTCCTATTGATGTGCTGTTGGTAGGTGTTTACTGAACAGCCTCTGGGGCCATAAGCTGCCATTCTGCAAGGCCATACCCAAAACTACCTACACCCCTCTCCCCCCCCTCCTCCCTCCCTTTCCCCAGTGGAGGCAGTTGCAACACCCTGAGGGAGTCCTGGAGCTCGCAGGAGGTGAGATCAACAATGCCAATGGAAAGTGGTCTAAACCGGAGTGCTTGTGTTTTATTTGGAAGGAATGTTCATCTCATTACTCAGGAGCTCTGAGTGCAGATAGCCCAGTACTGCCATCACAGATGAAGGCAAATGTATGCCCACCAAAGCCCACTCCTATCTATTAAAAAGACAGCGCTCTACAACCCGTGGACCATAGTTTGGTCACTAAGGATGAGACAAATCCCCTAAAGCAATTGGACCACCAGCAACAACCCCACCTCCTAACAGATACACACACTGACCTCTTACGCACCAACAAGCACACTAAACTCCTCAGTTTAGCAGCGAAAGGATAATAACTGCTGTCTAATTTACAGACAGTAAAACCAGAGTCCAAAAACCCACTAGCAAACAGGAGAGGAGAACGAGAGCACAGATCTACATGCCCGAATAAAACATCCCATCCCCTACATCTATATTTACAGAACACTTTTAAAATGAGGCCAACTAAAGTGCTGAACAATAAAAGAACAAGAAAAGAAACAAAGGTCCGAAGTAAAAGCTAAAATGGGAAAAACAGACCTGTAAAACAAACCAAAAAACAGGGATTACCAGCTAAAAAAAACTAAAACCAGATAAAAGGAAATATCAGACAACCAACAGTCATTGCCATAACCCCACTCTGTGTCTAAGCAAGGGAACAAAATGCGTTTTCAAACCAGCATTCGAGGAAGTTTGTTCCAAAATTTAGGATCGAGAACAGAAAAAGTCTGATCACCTTTAACCAGCTGATCTGAGGGAACAGGAAGGGATATACGGCTGCAATGCGTCAGGCAAATACGGAGCATGAGCAGCGCGATGCTTTAAAACAAACAACTCTAATACTGATTTGCAAATGAACAGGAAGCCAGTGAAGTATAGCTAGAAGTGGGGTGATGCACTCTTACTTCTTATTACCCGTTTAGCATGATGAAGATGAGTGATTAACATTTTTTTCGGTCTTTAAAGATTTTCATCAAGAGCCGGAAATTTCTGCACCTGACAGTCAGGTCCTGACTTCAGGAACGGAAGTTTAAAAAAAATGAAAGCCAGACAACCTTGTAACCAGTTTGGCTCAGTGCAAATCTGTTCTGTTCTTCACTAATATGCACACAACGAATAATATGGGTCTGGAGTTTACAGCAATTTTGATTTTTTTTTGGCTCGAGACAATCGTAAAAGCACAGGTGGCATGAATAAAGTCATACAGAGACACCCACCACCACAACAGTTGTTTAAAGTTCTATTTACTTTAGGACAAGTTTATACATTGCCCTTTGATTTAAAAACCAGTCTGGTGTTATCTATCTGATCTACATGTTACAGCTGCTTTGTGTTGCAGACAGATAAACTCCTACAGGAGAGCATGAGTTGGAAAACAGGTCAACCACCTTAAATTAGGCAAAAATCTGGGGAAAAAAAAAAAAACTAACTAAAAGATGGAAACACTTGCATACCTGCGAGGAGCAGCTGGAGCTGGTGCTGCTCCGGTGTTTCACTGGGAACTTCATGCCCATAATGGGAATGTGCACGGCTAAACAAGCTGGATCCCCCCCCCGCCTCTGTAGTCATTACGTATCAAAGTGCTGAATGGGAACTGGAAGAAATGTGACTCATTATGTGAATGCAGCTTTGTGTCTCTGAATGGAAATCTATTCAGACTCATGTATAGCCCATGGGGGTTATTGTATTGATATTAATACAAAAATGGGATATGTTTTGCAACCCAGAAAGAAACAGAAGCCTTTATTAAAAGTTTTAGATTGTTTTCTGAAAGTTGAATACAAGGAGTTTGCAGCAGAAATAAAACTGCAGGGGGGGGGGGGGGGGGTAGATCTTTTCTCCTAAATGAAAAAAGACAGGTGTCAGAACTGGAGTCCTTCCCTCCAGCCAGCAGACAGCTGCCACGTTCTCCTCTCATCCCTCGTCAGCAGAGACTTTAATGAGAGCCAATCCCGCGTCTGTCCGCATCATCATTTCCTGCCTCAGCCAGTCACAGACCTGCCTGCTTTAATTGAGTTCACAAGAACCCAATGAGGTCCGTTTCCCTTGCTTCTGGTTCCCATTCTGTTCAGTGCTGTCAGAGACTTCCAAAAAAAAAAAAAAAAAAAAAAAACCCAAAAAACTGCTCAGCTCCTCACTTTCCTCGCCTGCCGCAAACTTTTACATCACTGTATCAGCACTTGTTAAAAAGTGAGAGCGGTCTATTTGTGACAGAAAGAAGAGAGAGAGACAGAAACCAGTTTACAACTTCTGTGCCCGTGTCTCATATTAATTCAGTTTTCTTAAACACTTCCTGACAGTCCTGGGGAGGGAAGGCATTTTGATGCCTTGGTATTCGTCCCTTTTACCGCCAACATGGCAACTATTCGGAGCACTTTTTTCCTCCAAGCAGGAAATGAGCCTTTTCTTAATACAGGAAATGTTTGCAGGGTCCGGCTCATCGATTTTCATTTTGGCGGGGGTGTATCACTCCCAGCTGATCAATCTATCCACCGCTTTACCACCAGCAGCTGGTCTGGTCTGAGGGAGAGGGGTGGAGGTGGGGGGGGGGCAGGTTTGGTGCACTTGGGCTTCACTTGTCTGATCAAATCTGTGCGTGCGTGAGATGAGTTTACGGCCACAACCGGACCCCAACCCCCTTTCACCCACCTCCCCCCTCTCGCTTTTCACCATCTCGGGGGGGTCTTGATGTGCTGGTAATCCCTCAGTGAATGTGGGTCAGTGAGCGGGGCTTTGCCTTCGTCACTCAGCGAGGGGACAGACAGAAGGGTCACGACCCCAGCCATCACGCGTGCACACGCTCACACACACTTGCATTTACACGTATGAAGACAAAGACGGAACACACACTCGCAGGCATGGGTGGATGAGCAGCCGGAAAAATGCGCAGAGATAAAAACCAAACTTGAAATCTATTAGAGCCGACCTGAGATGAGGAGACACTAATGCCCCGGACTGAAGGATTAGCTGCTCAGATAGACATTTGGAAATTTGTCTTTTTGTTCTGAACGCTTAACGTTTGAGTTAAATGAGTTTTGAGATATGATAATTAAAGGACATAAATAACTTGGGAACTATATCAACCTGGA
Source organism: Atherinomorus stipes (assembly GCA_023101725.1). Lineage (NCBI taxonomy): Eukaryota > Metazoa > Chordata > Actinopteri > Atheriniformes > Atherinidae > Atherinomorus > Atherinomorus stipes. The sequence continues at coordinate 8,143 of JALJCO010009691.1, forward strand.
CAAGTGGTGGAAGAATAAAACTTCGAACTCAGTCAAGTTACTTGATTTTGTGACTGTAAATCAAATCATATGTGGGAGGATTATCACTGCACTGATGTTTAATTTAACAAAAAATCACCAAAAGTTGGGTTGAAATATGCATTTGGATGATGAAAACAACTTCTCTCTGAAACTTCTTCCCTTTCTGGGCCACCATATTTCTTTATTTTACCTTTAATTTCAGATGCCTGAAATACAAAATGCCTTTTACAAGTGTGTTCTGGATGAGACAGGCAGCAGTTCATGCAAGTTGCAAAACAGTTCTCAGAGAACATCGTATATATGCATGTGCAAAATGTAAAAAAACTACAGCAACAGCAAATTGAAAGCAGCAAAACTTCAGAAACATTTAGCATCTCTATAGATAATTGCCTCATCCATCATCGTGTTCGTAAGGCCATAACTTTGCAACAGATTCTAAATGAGGGAGTGGCATCTTTAAATGCATTTTTTTCCTGATTCAGAGCAGGTTTTAATGGCAGTGACGTGCCCACAACAACCACCAGCAGGGAGCATTTGTCTACAGTCATGAAATGCGACGCCGGGCGGCCCTGACCACACTTCTGAATGCGATGAGCTGCGAGTGAGAACAGGTTGGATAAACAGCCAAGTCAAACTCGTAACCTTAAGATGGGAGAGGTTAACTTCCTACTGGTGTCTTGGGAGCTCTTTATATGTCACATCTAATGTGAGAATTTACTGCTTCTCTCTGCCACATGTGGTTGCAAAGTGAATATGATTATGTTTTTTGGGTTGAATATCCAAAATTAAACTCAATCTTGGATGTTGTGATGGGAATATTTCGTAACCTCTTTGTGTTTCAGATGAAATAATGAAGCAAAAAGACTTAAGCTTTGTAACTAAAGTTTGCAGCTTCAGAGGAAAGCTCATCTTTGTAAGATGCAGACACAAAACCAGGCAGGAAATCTTACAGCAACACTGTGACTCTCAGCAAATTACAACTAATACACCACTGAAAAGGCGATAATGAGACGAGAGAAAGGCAAAGATAAGGCAAGCTGGAGTGGATTTCAGATGGATACGCAGCCTGATGAGATAAAATAACAAACAGAGGTTTTATGTAGTTAAACTTAAATCTGTCTCTTACACACATGCACACACCAAAATATCAAAGACTCCCAATTACGCAGCGCCGCATTCAAACTAATTATCCCCCACATCATTAACATTCTCCATCACAAGCTTGGTACTTTACCTGAGAGAGAGCAGGCAATCATGAAATATTCATGATTTATTAATCTGACTACAGAAAAACAAACAATGGCAACCCGGGGAGTGTGACACCCTCTCCTGCCAAACACCAAGGCAGCAGCATGACTGTTTGGTTTTTTGCTCTTCGCTCCAAATCTCCAACAGGAGGCCACTATCAAGCGTCGCCGGCGTGCTGACGTTCAGGTGAGCTCTGCTATTCCCCACTCATAATAACAGTGTTTTACTGAGATAAGGTGGAGAGGATGTGTTGCTGTTTTTTTTTTTCCCTTCCCTTCACTTGGCCCAGATCAGCTACTGTCTCTCACTCTAAGGAGTTGTGTTACAATATGTCAACCGCCACGTCGCCATATAAAAACATGGGAAATGGGAATGTGGCAGGGTGCCACCGCGTCAGTGTTCCCATGTTTTAAGAGGGAAGGAGGTAGGGAGGAGAGAAGGAGAGGAAGAACAGAAGCAAAAAGAAAGAAAAATCTTGTCCTTTTTTGCCTCTCTCAGCCACTCAGAATCCACGCTTCTGAGATGATTTTCTCAAGTGGAGGAAATTTCTGCTGATGACAACAGTTGTAAAAATGAAAATGCCACACTGCATGTCATTCACTCCTTTTTGGGAGTTGAAAAAAGTAGAAAAAAAAACTTCTGGACCCTCTATTTCTCCACTCCACACATGGCTAACACTCAATCTCACACTCCTCTTCTTCACCTTCCACAGGCATCGGAACAGTCTCTCACAAACAAAGACACTTTTTTTTCCCCTCTTGACATTCTGACTCTCCAAATCTTTCCTCCTACTTCTCTTCATTGCTTTCCCTCTTTCGGTTTTCAAATCCCCCGGGTGACCTTGAGCGGCAGCTGCCTGTGAAGTAGCTAAAGTACAAAGTCAATACAAGTCAACAAAGCTGGTTAAGTATTAAATGGGGGATGATGACGGAGCTGTTAGCCAGAGAAAGGCTTAACAAAGAGAAAAAAAAGAAACAAAAAAAGGGAAATATGCTGTTAGATTTTAATGGAACACTCAACAGTAATAATGAAGTACTTTAAGTGATACATTTATTATTATTAGAGACTGAACTTTTGATTTTCTGCAGGATAATCTGCTCGACAGAAAGAACAGACCTCTTACAGTATTGATTCAATTCTGACCTACATACGTGACGTAAATATGCAAAGCACTTCAGAAATCCTGCTCAGCCCTCTGGATGTGACATAATGCAATGAAATATACATGACTGAAGTGATCCCTCCTGAAATAGATTTGAAGGAAAAATGGTACAAACTATCATATTTCATTTTAAAGAAGGAGTGGCTGATTCGATATGAAGTCAGAAAGACACACACACAAAAAAAACAAAACAAAAAAACCCTCAAGTTTCCAGCATAAGTATTCCAGTAAAGGCGGTTTAGTCAGCACAAGGCATAGCATTACTGCCACCCAACATAAAAAATTTTTCAATTGTAAAGCCAGTAATAGCCTTCCACTGTCCTCTCCCAGGATTATTGTCAGCAGCCCTGAAAACTCAGTGGATAATGTAGCAGTGAATGGGCCCTTTCATCAGAGCTTGGCTATGGAAGTGGACCAGAGTGACTCCAATTGAAAGCTATTACTGCTAAGAAAATCAATTGGATAAATGTATGGAGCGTGGTGCCTTTGTGTCTGTGTGCGGTGCGAGTGGGTGGGAGGCAGTTTAGCCACCTATACTAACTTCCAGTCAGCCCTCCAGCTGCATTCCTCAGTGGAGCAGCCTTATTCTGGAATGGAAAAAGGGTTAAAGATGAACCTGGATGCAGCAGCAATGACACCGAGTTCATGCACGTGTGCTGATGCTTAGCAGGTTAATGTGGATTTACTGAACTCCACAGTGTTTTTATCACATTCTTTTCCCATCAAGCTGCACATGAAAATGAGCGTCCAGGTATGTGCGTGTACTCTGCAGCCACGCGGGCTGCCTTGGCAGAGCACCATACTGAACCGCTAACAGCTGCTCTGACACATGTACGCATTCCTGAGTCTGCACCACAGCGTCCCTGCAAGGCATTGCCTGTCCCACCACCTCGGAGCCTCTGACGCACCAGCCAGTTGGATGCATATGCAACCTGAGGAGAGCCGTGTCAAGGTTTTGTTTCATAAAGCTAAAGCTTGGCACCCAAACGGCTTTGAATTTGATTAAAAGCAGGGCATCAGTTTGATTAAACCTAAACAGGTTATTAAATCATAACAGCAAATGCTTTAATCGATTGGTTATGCTTCCAAAGCAGGCTTGTGATCTTAGCACAGCTTTTATGTTGCAAAATTCATTTAAAAAAAAAAAAAGAATGGGGCTGAAATGACCATAAAGCGAAACTTTTTACCCAACACTTAAGCTGTTGTGCAGAAAATTAAATTAGATACTGATTTATTTATTTATTTCAGTATGGACAGAATCCCAATGCTGGAAATGAAATGGCAAACAGGGAGCAGCATCGATCAAAAAGAAATCATCTGTGAAACAGCACAGTGGAAAGAGTGGGAAGTGGAGACTCAGATTTCCCTGAACTGCTGCCATCGGCTGCATCAATGATCTGATTCTGGTAGCGAGATGTTCCAGAGACAAAAGCTGGTCCCAAAGGGAAACACAGCCACGACCGGAGCAGAGCTGAGGCTGCCCAAAAACTACTGGAATGTCAGATAATGGATGACATCTCTCCAGGTGATTCAGCCCAAGGCATCCGGCGGTATGGAGAGGAGAGAGTGAGTGTGCGTGTTAGGAGGAGTGGAGGAAAAGGGGGACGAATGGATAGACAAGTGCATGCTTGTGAAGTTTTGATAAGAGCTCTTTTCCCACTTTGCCAGTTAAGTTTGAAGCGCTGAAGGTTCCCGAGTTCACTTTAAGTTCAAGGAAAGTGGCTTCCCTCTCAACACAACATGTGTTGTGTTAAAAAGTCCTCCTTATCTCCCCCTGCAGCTCTTTTCTCTCCATCTTCATGATGGATTGAATTCAAATACATACATACACTTTTCATATGTTGCCCTTTTCTTCCAACCCCAACATGAGGTGCGCACGCACACACCTTCTAAGAACAATGCCGACAAGTGCTGTTATCACATGCCTTGAGTTTATCCAGGCTTTACAAACGCTGGGATCCAAAGGCTGATAAAAGCAGATCAAACCGACGTCAGTCACAGAGACGTCAATCTGACAGGCAAGCTCATTTTAAGATCCAACGCGAGCCAGAAACACCGCCCACTTTATCAAACTGCATTTACAGCTGTTGATCCCAAAGGGAATCATTAATTATCACCTTGACAAAACCATGACTTCTAAAATTAGAGGTAATCAACTGTCCCTGGGGGGCAACATGGAATGATGGCCCTAACTCCTGCAAATTAAAGTGGTAATTAACCCCTTATGACTGATTTACTTGCACTAAATCGCTTTATAATTCAATTAGAGGAGCAGCACACAACCGCCTACATAAACTGCACAGTAATGCGTGTGGGAAGCAGCCTGTTGGCAGGTCAGGGTCACCTGTATACAGATCATTCCAAAGGAGAAAACTCCCATGGTCAACTTTCACTTAATTCACACTAAGTGCAGGGTGCAAATCAAACGTGTCCGAGCATATCCTTGCAAAGGAGAGGGGGGAAAAGGATGCGATGCTCCTACAGGGAGCTGGAAGGTGTTGGAGGCGGGTGAATTCCTTCATGGGAAAGGAGGAACTAAGGGGAGGGCAGGGGATGTCCAGGGAGCCAGCAGACAGGCTGGGGAGGAGAAACAGCCAGATTTGAAGGGGATTATTAAGCATGACTTTTAAGTGTTTGTATGCAATATTTGAAATAAGTGAGTAGCTGTAAAAGTTTATATTATAATTCCAGCTTTAAAGTGTAAAACTTTGCTCAGCGGGTAAAAACATATGGGCTTGAACAGTGCGCTCTCTGGTTGTGGATGAGATCTCTGCGCACAGCATTGGAGCGTAAAAGTTTCATTATTTAAATCATTTTAAAAAACGGCTCAATTTCTTTAAATCAACCCAAGTTATCTCCAACTTACTTGTCATACTCCGCGTTGTCCTTGTCACATCGCGCGTCCTTGTGCTTCTGCCAGTCCTTGCCGTGTTTGCAGGTGGTGAGCAGCACCACATCCTCCGCGTTGTGGACGTGATAGAGGGCATTCCTCGTGTCCGGGCCGATGCCCGTCAGGTAGCGTTTCCCCTTGAACACCAGCATGTATTTTCTAAAAGGCGGGTGGAGTTTAAACAGGAACCCCCTCTCCCCGCCGGTCCTCGGGTGCTCCTTGGAGAAGAGGGGGATTGACACGTCGAAGTTGGGCCTGAAGTTCTCGGTGCTGATGCTGGCTTTGGCTAACATCGCCTGACCGATGTCAAAGCCCAGATCTTCCGTATAGTCCGGCCACGTCCCCGAGTACAAGTTAAATATGAGGTGGTTCCCGCCGTCGTTCCACAGAGGCAGGTTCTGGACCTTAGTCTTCAGGTTGTGGACGTATTGAGGGGACAGCTGGTCCCGGTCCAGAGTGTCCAAACTTAGGACGAACAGACATGCTTGTCCAGGGTCCGAGGTGTAAAACCTGGAGCCCTCAATGGTTGATAAAATATTTTGGTAACTCTCTGAGATCTTCTCCCCTTCTGCTGGGGGTATACATAAACTTTAAATCCGTTCTTCTGACACAGCGAGAAATCAAAGCATGAATCCATGCGACACCTTTTACCTTTGTAAACACTCGTATTGACGTCCCTCTTTTGCCTCGGAGATATGTGCAGGTTGTACTCCTGGGTGTAAGTCTGATCCCAGGGCAGGAAAGGATGTAAAGGGTCCGAGTAGTGAGGCCAGGGCTGATCGGGTCGGTACCCATTCCTGCTGCGGTCATGCCGGCTCCTGCTCGCCGCTGGAAGTTGAACCCTCCAAAGTAGAAGAGAAGCACGACACACACCGGCGGAGAGCAGGATCAGGTAGCGTTTTTTGGCCTGCATGTGTCCTGGGAACAGAGGCGAGTTGTTCAGGAATAACAAATGTAAAGTGGCCCGAAATGAGGCTCTCACCAACCCCGGCTACACCGCTCCATCCTCCGGCAGCTTCCAAGGATCCCCAACCCCCCTTCTGCGTATTCGGTTCCCAAATCCAGCAATTGATCCAGTGCATGTGGGCGATTTTACAAGTGTTGTCCCTTTCTCCCTCTTTTGTAGAGTTTCACCATATCGCACAACGCCGACAGCGGGGCTTTGGTGCACCTAAAGATCAGCGCTGCCCGGACCCTCGCGGACACAATCATATGCTGCTACTCTTGCGCTGATTCTCACCCTCATTCAGGTAGGCTGTTTGTGGCTATTCCAAGAGAAAACTGTCCGGCTGCCGCCTGGAAACTCTCTTCCCTGACGAGCAGCGGCTGGGGTCCCCGAGGCTCTCCCAGACGTAAAGGTACAGCCCGGTTTAGATGTTAAACTCGGTAACACGTTGACCGGGTAGAATAAACCCGGTGTAGGCACCGCGCTCCAACCCTAAATGCCTCGGCTCGAATTCGTCCTTTCCCCTCTCTTTTGCCTCTCCATTGTCCCGTGAAGAAAAGCAAAACACCGGCGAACGCGTCTCGGAGCGAAGGCAGCTCAGCGGTACAAGTGTAACCTGACGAATCCCTGCATTTCTCTTCTTATTTATCACCTCCCCACATACACTCAAACGCGCGGATATAAAATAAAAACCTCATCGGCGGAGGGACCATGCAGCAGGTAAAGTTATCCGGTCGATACGGGGGAAGCAAATAGCAACCTCAAACTGGGTTAATAGCTGTAAAGAATGTTCAAAAAGACGGGATTCCTTGATCTTAGTGTCCAATTACCGAGTGCTCAGTTGTTCCGATTGTTAGTCGGTAACATTCCAATCCCGACACGACGGCAGCTGACGTTACGTCCCATCGCGGCGCAGCGAAGCCGCTGATTGGTCCGTCTCTGTGAGCGGAAGGGGCGGGACTTGGGGGGATGCACCCATTCATAACCGGAGTCCTCCGCATGTGCAAATGATCTAATCTAATTGTAAGTTTATGGAAGATGATTGGAGCTGTGCCAGAGAAGCAAAGCACCTCTGCGAGAGGACTTTGACGCTGAGAAGTTTTCTTCAGCGAGATTTTAAGTTTAGTACCCGGATATTTATATACTCTTTGAAGCTGGAGCGAGAACACTAACTTTTCTGTTTTGATTTTTTATTAAGAGCATTAGCCTACACATGCCTTTAATGTTCCCAATGTATTATGTTTATTTTTAGAAGCAAGTTTGGGGGGGGGGGGGGGGGGCGTCTTTTGATTAAATGAAATATAAATGACAAATGTTTGGATTTTTTTTTTTCACTCAGTTTCACTCACTGTTTTTTTTAAAATTATGCTTCTATTCTTTTGTTCTTTTACTTTTTAAATGTTTTCTTTTGCACCTCGCTGTAATGCTTTTAATATTTTATATAAAGCACTTTGAAATGTGCTATGCAAATAAACTTGGAGTTAGTTTCTTATGATTTGATGTGAGCATTGCAATGAATTATGAAGCAAAACATCTCTTTTTCATCTATTAAACTGGATAAGTCAATTCAATTAATTTAATTTAATTCAGTTTATGATGTCAAATCATCAGCTCACAAGTTGCACACTTCTGCTTTTTTGTTTCTCATACTCTTTATGTTCCTATACCCATGAAACAAGAAGAGAAGTGAAAGTGTGTGTGGGAACATTCAGCTCTACAGCTGAAAACAAACCAGGTATGTTGCAGTCTCACTGTATTAAGTGTCAGCCACCACACCATCAGGACACTTCATACTTGGTCTCTGGAAAGCTTTCACGGACGCCCCAAATCACCACCCACAGTCCTGCAAAGAACATTAAAAGTCTGAAAAGTAAGATAAGCCTCATGCAATTTGCTTGCTGCATGTTGTAACACTGATATCAGCCTATTCAGGACTCAGCATCTGCTCGAATGAATGATCTCATTGTTAATTTGTATAAAAGCATTTAATGAGAGTACATAGATGGACGTCAACCTCAGAAGAAAATTTTACCCTCTAACCAACCAAAGTGACACAGCAGAGGCAAAATTAATAGCAGAGGAGTGGTTCTCGCAGAGTGTCACCATGCCTCATAAGCCCGCATAATCCTCCCTGCTGCCATTTGGTGGCACAACACTCGGGCTGGGTGAAGAGGCCATCCTCATTTTTTATCGGCCAATTAACTCAGAAGAGGGGGAGTAATTAGCGGGGCTGGCTGGGAGACAGGCCAGGATCCTGTGGTTGGCCAGAACTCATCGTAAGAGTATGCTGGTGATGAGGAGGCCTGGGTGCTGTTCCAGAGGGCTGCGCCTGTCTTCGTGGTCGTCCTGCTGAATTCAGTGTTACAGCGGTCTATGTAAAGGAAAGTTTTATTGACTGCCTGAAGGAAAATGTGTTTCCTGAATTATCTATCTGTGGCTGTTTACACAGCCCTGGTTTCTCCTTACAGGAATCTGCAGCCTTACGAAGCCACTCAGCTTACAAACACTGCCTCCCCTCCTTTTGTTTATGCCTGGGGGAGTTTTCTCTTAATTGCTTGCAACTCTAATGGAAATCATGTCTGCTTGTTAAATGACACTTGAAACCACGATTGCATTAACTGGAGGAGATAGTGTAATTTGAGAAGGGTTCTGTTCAGAAATACTTGCATCTTTTAAATGCATTGTGTGCTCATCGTTTAACATTTCCTTTAATTGCAGGTGAGAAGAGAGCCAGTGGTTTGAGTAGAGCCTGCTGTGTTCACTGCCGCACCATCAAAGGCGCCCTATAGCCCCAGTTTATCCCCTGTATCCTAACTGTTTTGGAACATTTTGTGGCTGTGTGGTCTCGGCACGACGGTGATGAGGACTGGGAAGCGTTCCAGAAAGCTCTGCCGCACTCCTCTCCTTCATCCTTTCCTTGTGTATACTTCGAACATACCCCACCACAGAAGGAAAAACAGAAAAAAAAAATCCCCTTTTCAGTCACACTTTGGTCTCTCTCCTTCACAGAACTCTGTTAATGCTGAGACATGAGAGGATAAGAAAGCCGGTGCAGCTGTGAAAGCTCAGAAGTTGGACCAAGCAACACATGTCAAACACCCTTTTTTAATCTGCCAGAGTAAAAAAAGTTGAAAAAGAAGAGAGCATCCCTCATGCTTTTGATTCTCCCCCGTTGCCTAAATCAAATCCTCGTGTTGGCAGGGTCATTAGCAGAGAAGTGGAGGAAGTAGGAAAAGTTTTGCAACATTCAAACGGCTTGATAGGTTGTTTTAGATTAACATAAAGTCTCTCCAAAATCTGCAGTTATTACTGATTACAAATTCAAAAAGGTTGAAAACTTAGGGCTTCTGATGTATTTTCATAAAATTGGACTTTCTGACAAACAAATGTGGATTAAAAAAGTCTCGCTTTTTTCAAGTTCATTTTCATCAGGAGCTTTCATCAGTTTAAAGCCCCTTTTTACAAAGAATGGGTCAGATTGATGTAGTTCACTGAACAAGTTAAAGGATTGTTAAACTTAGAGATGCTATACATCTTAAATTCTGCTAATGGGGACACATATGGACTTGATTAAAATGTATCTGGTCTTCTTTTCAATTTCAAGTATATTTTATTTATCTATAAAGCACTTTTCATGCATAAAAGGAATAAAAGGCGCTGCACATAATAAAACAACATTTTAGCATCAAAACAGAATCCCCGCTCCCACCCCTTCAGCCCCTTTAAAAGCAAAGTAACAAGTGAAGGAAGCCATCTTGGTACCAGGTAAAAAAAACGATATCCTAGGTGGCAGCGCTGGGCCCTGACCACTGATACAAGGACAGCCGACCTGGCAGGGACCACACAGTCAGGGCAGAGGTAGCTCCCGATGTAGAGGACCCCTGTGAGGAAAACAGTGGAGTGATAAAAATAACTAGAAACAAAGATCAAATCCATCCATCCAAAAACAACAACAAAACCAACACGCTAAAAAGTACTTAAATATCATGCGCTTTGTTAAAAAAAAAAAAAGATTAATGATAAAAAAGTTATACGATGAGATAAAACAAAGTAACAGCTTGAAAATAAATAAGTAAAATTTACCCATTTTTGTCAGATGATAGCATGAAGGTCTTTCAAACCTTGTTCACAATCACTGATATTGAAATTCCACCAAACCATTTACTTGATCTGCTTGGCACCATTGGAGAGGATGGATAACAAATGTCAGAAAATCTCTTTTAAAGTTATTTCTCAAACCAAAAACTTTGCAAAGTTTCCCTCTGTAATCTGTAACACTTCTGCTTTGGTTTTGATTTGTATGGATATACATGTGGATGTATCTAAATACAGGTGTATTTACATATACTCGCATGGATGTCATTTCAACTACCTTTTTTTGAGGCCCTGTAATTACACAGTTGTGCCCACTGGGGTAAGAATGGAAAAAAAATTAGATGATTAGAGGCAGAAAAATTGCCATGTTTTAGATTATCATGATCATTCTTTTGTAATAACAGAAGATAAACAAACTTTCAGCATAATAAAGTACATCATTGATAATTCTTGTGCAATATTTTGGGGTCATTCAGTCCCACATACATAAGTGCCACTACTGAACAAACTATTTTCAATTATTAACTCATCATTCATGTTAAAAGAATTAGATTCATTATGATAAACTCATGTATAAACCAAACTTTCATGGTTAGAAATGCAAATAAGATCTTATCTAACTGACTTGGGACAGATCGGTCTGAGCAGGTGGAATAGAAAGTAACTGCAGCAGAGATTAGCATAGTTACTGGACAGGATGAGGCACCCTTGCTCACATTTGCAACTTAAATTGTAAATAAAATAGTGAGATAAAAGTTGCATTGTTGAACATCACTGAATAGTCTGTATATTTAGTGAATAAATGATGCTTTGCCAGTTTCTACTCCACATAAACTGATCTGAAAACACTTTGTGATATAAATGAAATGATAAGATTGTAATAACTCTCGGATTTAACTTGTTTTAAACCCTGACTAAATAAATAAGTTAAGCAGTAAGTTAAACAAACACCTGGATTACTGGTGACTGAGACTCTACAGGCAGCGAATCACTGCATGGAAAACACTTCCCCACAGAGACGGACGGCTGCCATGATAAAGACTTGCAAATTCAAGCCGTGGTAAACAAATACGCACGGCTGGAAGGTAATCTGCGGGTTCAGTGAGTTTCAGGCAGGAGGAAGACAAAACAGCCTTTGAGAGTCTTCAGGCTTCTGCTGATCGGTCGCTGATAAACTCCTCTCTGGATGATGTAACACGCTGGGCTCCTGCAACGACAAAGGGCATGTGTGTGCGCGCTCGTGTAAAGGTGTGCACAGGAACTCCAAAATATTATATCCTCAGGGTGTGGTGTGTGTTCGGGTCCATGCATTTGGCTTGTGGATGTGCTTGAGACCACTTTTCCTCTGTGTGGATGTGACATGAATAACAAGCCACAAATCCAATTGAGTATACTTTTAAAAGCTGGTGAAGTTTCCTATAAAAGCTAAGAATGGAGTTCCACTGATGTGGTGTGTAATCTTGCCTACTTGGTCTCTGAGGGAGTGCTTTCCTCCAGTCCAACAATACTGCTTTTATTTGGAAGATTCAGAAGATAGCACAAAGCTTTTAAGATATTCATGCTTACTCAGTTGTCAGCTGTGTTGCTATCTTGCAGTGCAAACTAAAAGTTGAGGTGACAGTAGGGATGGGCATATCGATATCATGGAGTCGATACTTCGATACCAGCCAGAAAAAATATCGGAATTGATACTTTTCTAGTGTTGCGATTCAACTGTTCAGATACAAAACATGAAAGTTGTTTCCACTTCTTTTAGGCAATTAAAAGATGTGTGAAAGCAGCCAGATTGTAGGTTTTGTCACATGATGGTGGTAGCCTATCAGATTTTATGCTACTGTTGGTGATGATGATGATATTTTGGTATTTTTCAGTGCTTTAATGCAGGTTATTGCACATTACATTTTGGTAAATTTATAGGATTACAATTACATTTTATACTCGATATAAATAAATTGAAATAATCTTAACCTGTATTTAAGTTACTTGATAATTGAAAGAAGTTTTTAATCTTAATTTTGTTTAATTTACTCATCAATATAATTTATTATCATTTTAAAAGCATTTCTTTTCAGTACTTCATTCTCAAGTTTAACTTCTATAATATTGTCCTTGTATTCAAGATATTAATGCTACTGGTACAATCATGTGATTTTCTTTTAAAGACAGACAACATAACTTTTAGACCTTAAAAATATGCATTTCTGACTCATTTTTATGACACAGCAACATTCATTACGTACATTTTCGAGCCGTCACTGCCCAGAGGCGTCCCGGGGCTCAGAAACAGCAGTATGTAAGTTTTGTATCCGGGAAGTGGCTTTGATGTTGCAGCCGACTATTGGTTGTGCACCGCGTCACTTACAAGCAAACGGATATGAACCAGATATGAACACAGCGGGTGTTTTGAACGCACATCATGTCAGATTCAGTGAAGAAATGCAAGGAAACATTACTGGAGGAAGAGAGGAAAAGAAAGAGAGGAAGGGACAGAGCAAGAGTTAAGGTAAGACTGTCTTTTACTGGCTGGAGTGAATCACAGTACAGGTACGATGCAAGATGGATGCTAGTTTAGCCATCTATAAGGGGCGTGTCACTGAGAAAACTGCTAAAAGTTCCGTTGAGTGTCTTTAAGGGACAAAAAGTACTGGTATTGATATCGGTACCAATGAAAAAGTACCATAAACTACTGGAAAATACAGGAAAAATTTAGGTATGGCCCATTCCTAGGGGACAGAAGTGTAAACAAATGTTAAGAAACTGTTCTCAAAACATTAGCTGAGCTGCTAATAACTGAACTCCATTTTGTTATCACCTAACAGTACGGTGACAAACGGCCCAGAAGTTTAGCAAAAGGAGTAATGTGGCTGATAGAGCTGTGGCAAGTGAGTGGGAGTCAGTCTGGACTTTCTGTTTTCAGGCTGCCAGCCTCATGGACTGCTTCAGGCTACTGAATGCTAAATGGTGTAGCCTTGGCTATCCTTTTAAAGTGCTGCTCACTCTGTGTGTGGGATGCCTAGTGATCTCCGCATTCTTTATTTATTTTAAGTGACCTTTCGACTCCCGAGCCAAGATCGCTTTGGGCAAACTGAGCTGGGTTTAAATGTTCGGGGGTGTGGGAGGGAGGCCATCGTTTGTTGCCAGGGCCCAGAGCGAACTGCTCTGAAACTCCACTGTTTTAACCCCGCAACTCTTCTGGGAAGTGCTGGCTGGCAGGCAGCAGCAAATGAAGCGTTGCAGGTTAGATGTGGTGATAGGTTTCTGTCCTCATTAAAACAGAAATCCCTGCCACTGCTTCTTCATTTGTATTCTGCCGCAATTCATTCGAGGTAGATTTTGATTTGGGGGATTTGGCTGGTGTAAGGCCACTGAAGCCAGCAGGAAGAGAATGCATCTTGTAATTTCAGCTTACGCAAAGCCCTGAAAGAAGAACCTGACAGATACTTTGCCCCTTACTTTCAAACTTTGCAATTAAAGACTAACCCTGTCTTGGCTGAGAAGAATGGGAGCAGGATCTAACATATGTCCCATGAAACACCTATTCTTGAGCACACTTAGGGATGAATGTGCCAATCACTTGAAAGATCGGCCCCACTTCAGGGAGCTGAAACATAATGAGCGCTGGTGTCATTAAATCTACCGTGCTGATATTAAATCAGTATCATTCACAGGAGCTCACACTGATATCATTGCTTCGGAAAGTGCTGATGCTGCTGTGGGACATGCAGGCTACATTTCGAACGGATTTTGCATCCATTCAGAGGTTCTCTTAATTCCCCCAGGCACTACACTGCAAAGTAATCCACTTAATTTACAATTACCCATGCAAGCCACACTCATATGGAATGATAAATAGGCTCAAGTAATCCCACAGATAGAGCTGGTGAGAGGAAAAAGTCAGAGCATCCACACCACATTTTTTCCCCCTCTGTTCTTCCATCATTTGGCCTTATTTATATGGAGCTTCTTGTCATACATTAGTAACTGCTCTGATTGTAGCGTATACATATTTAGTCATGCTGCTCATGTATCTCCCCTCTGCATACTGCATGAACTTCCTCCCTGCTTTTGAGGAGAGATGCAGGGTTAAAACCTGGCCGTGCAGGGAGAATGCTAATGTTTCCACGCCCTTGCCAAAGATCAGAGCAGTGCCTGCTTCTCTCGGCCCTTTGAACTCTAACCCTGTTTCCATTGTACCACCATCCTCTGCCCTTTACACGTGTGTTGTTGTCAGCTGTTGTGTAGTCACTGTCAGAGTATTGCGAGACAGCTCACAGCAGGACCACACTTGTTCTGTTTTTGTACCTGCAACCATACCAGCAGCTCTGTCAGACAAAAGTGAAATGTCAGTGAACATGCTAATGTAACACAGAGAACATGACTTCATCTTTTTTGTCGTCAGGTGTCAATGTTTCCAACTCAGGACCTCTTCTAAAGCATTCCAAGACTTGTTTAGCTTTAATGAAATCCCATTTTGTTAACCGCAGCATCATCTAACGAAATCAACATCTAAATAAGTCAAATGCAACATCTGTGTGGTATTTTTTAATATTTTACGTGTATTGAAGCTGTCTGGCACAGTTCACAGCCCCCTAATGTAACACGAAGACAACACTGTGTGTGCAGGCAGTTGTAAGATGATATTTTCCTTCAAAAGAGCAAAGTAAAGGCAGAGATAAGTGTTTATGCACCAAAATAGACCTTATTCTTGTAGAGATTTTTGTTCTAAAAGTCACATTTGTTGCTAGTCACCGTTTTGAAAAAAGGTTGCTTGGGGGTCTGAAAAGGAGCTTAATCTAGTTTCACATTTAACAACTTGGCAACACCCTCTTATATTTCTAAAATATAACCAAATAACCAAATAAATAGAGAATGGATATGACAAATTACTCAGTTAAACAGCTGAGAAGGCAAAAACTTTGTGGTAAAAAAAACAAAAACAAAAAAAAACACTGGTTGGCCAAAAAAAAGAAGAATACAATAATATTTTGTTGGGCAACTTTCAGCTTTGATGACAGATAAACACTAGACTTGTGCAAGTAAAATTCATCTTAATCTGCACCTTTGGGCCTCTAGTCCTGTGTGGTGGTGACTTTGTTTGCAACTCCCCCTCTCCTTGACTGTTTTTAGTTTTTTTCCCCTTGTTTTTGTGTGTTTGGGACGTTTCTGGGCGGAGATTACGTATTTGCCTCCAGCCAATGACAGAGCTGAGAGCGTAGCGCTCTGAGGTGATAAATTCATTCATTGGAGCAGACACCAGATTCATTAAAATTCTCCGAAACAAACAAAAAAAAAAAGATGCAGCAAAGAAAAGGAAGTAGGCCTCTGCAGGGAAAAGAGCTTTAGATAGTGCACGCTCAAAAACCAGGGTCAATATTGGTTTGGCTTTCACTCGCTTGCTTTGTAGGAGAGGCTGGGCTGAAGAGCGATGCGGCCATTAGGCCGAGGGGAGGGGCTCTCAGTTTGAATAGTGTTTATAAACAGACACGAGGGGAAACTCCGGATTCTACCTTTAAAGGACAGAAAATATTTTATCAGAAAGCCATCTTTAAATGTAGAATTTTGGGGTCGTCTGCAAATGGGGAGCCAAAGTCACACCTCTTTGGGCTGTAGCCCACCAAAGTGGCTTTAAAAGTGTTTTAGAAGATGTTTCTTTTGTCATTGTTTAGCCCTTCTGGTAGCTAATCAGAAGTGCTGTTCATTTTGGCATATTATAAGAGAAGTTAATGTTGTCTTATAATGTCAGAGTACAGACCTTTTCAGTACGGTTGGCTTAGCCAGCTCAAGCGAGAGAGCCGGAGGAGGCAGCAAAAATGATCACAGGAGCGTCGCTGAAGGTTACACGTTTATTACAAGATAACTTTGTGAAAAAACGTGGTGAACTGTGTAAATCAGACTCCGCTTCTGTGTCCGGCGGTCAAGTTTATCTTAGTTGTCTACTCTGTCAAGCTTGAGTTCAGTCTCCCGAGTCCAGAGCCCCCAGTCTTCCCCCTTCCTGTTCCTTTTAAGATCTGGCTTAAAGTCCGTCCCCTTCCGGTGGCTGTACTGTAGTCCTTCCCTGCGCTGCACTGAGAAATGCCCCAAATGAACTACAGAAACCATCAGCCCTTGGAGTCTGCTAAAGACACGTCTGCATTAAAGGGGAACCCAGTAACTTTTTTATCTCAATAAATGCTTTTCGGAATCCCCGTGGGGCTAAACAAAGTGTTTACGGTGCGATTCAATGTTTCCCCCCCTCCCGCCGGGGCCTCTGGCCTGCGAGCAGCTAAAAACAACTTTGCCTGCGCCGACCCGAGCAGAACTTGCGACAACAGAAACCGCTGTACGGTGCTCAGGTCCCCTATCTACCGAGCTGCTTCCAGCTCTGATTTTAACCAGACTACCAGCGCTAATTCGAAGAAAACATTTCTTTAGCTTCACACCACCTAAACACGGCTCCTGGCTCTCATAACCAACTCTTTGCTGGACCAGAGTGATTCACGTAGCTTGCGCTGCCTGGGCGCCGGGTGAAGCATCACTGCTTCAGGCTCAATAATCACTTGTCACGTCCGCAAAAAGTAAATAAAAGTTTGTATTCTTACCTGCTACCCGCCAACACCAGTGAAAAATATAATCCACGGCATATTTACCCGCAAATCGTGGGTAAAACGTCCCGTTTCAGAAAATACAGGACTTTGCTTTGAGCAGAGGGAGACGAGGTGCTGCTACCAACGCAGCAAAGTAGCATCAACAAGCTAGTAAACGCTTAGAAATATATCCAGTGATCAAAATAAAGGAAAGACAGGTAGAGAAGCCGTCTGTGTGCTGTGGGGGTGTAAGGGGGGGGGGGGGGTTGAACACGACAGTGAAAGGACGCCACTAGGGGGAGCCCCGAGCTGAAGTTACTGAGTTCTGCTTTAAAGTGATCTTCCATTGTTTACATTCCTAAGCAGCTATCAAATGCCACGTCGAGTTAAACTGTCTGCAGGACACTGTAATCTACTGCTGTGTCCTTGCCACGTAGTCTTAAACAGTCAGTAAACCACCACACTTTCAACAATTTTTGCAATATTCTGTAAAATTCGGTTCACTACTCCATACGCTATGATCAATTAAAAGCTTTAAAAATACAAATATTAGTATATCAGCTGTGAAAGTAATGGGGCTGAAAAAACATCCACCAATCGTCTCTGCATTCCTTTACCTTTTTACATGTCTACTGGCTCGTCAGTCACTACCGTAGTAAGAACGGGTAATAGGCAAGACTGATCAGTGAGAGTGAGTGATTGGCATGTGTAATGGTGTGACCCGGAATCTGCGCGCAAGCTGACGTTTACAGCAGGTCGCCAACATCATTCTGCTAGCAGTTAGCAACATTCAGACAACGACATTCTGTTTACTTGCTTTGTAACATGATGGGAGAATCTGTACCTGCTGTCTGCTAAACACGGAGTGGCTCGTGTACGTTACTCTGTGGTCAGAGGAGGAAGCTGTGAATCTAGCAGGTTGGTCTTGCGCATGCACATTATTCAAAAACCTGCTAACAGTCTTTGCTTTCTGAAATGCCAAAACATCTTCTATAGCGCCTTTAAGCAAAACCTGAAATGATCTAAAATTTTTGTAGTGTCTTATTGTGGCAAGTAGGGTTGCCACCTTTCAGAAAAAAATAAGGGACACCTACCACAGCTCATCGGGGCCACGACCACCACGGGCCGATACTCGTATGGTGGCCCCCCCCACATCAGTGGTATGCTTTATTTTGCACCAGTGTTTTTAGAAAAGGAGTGATCAATAAAACAATTGGTGGCACTTAAAGCTTGAAATGCTGCAATGAACACATTGTTTAAGCAACACTGTTGCATAGAAAGTGCCGTTATTTAGTCTACATATGCTGTAATTACATCCACCCCTATTTAAAATAAAATGAGGAAAAAATGTATAACAATGTGCCATAAGCACAAAACTTAGTTATTGCATTATCAATAAAACCTAATTAATGAGAAGCTGTCATGCACATATATGGCAGCACCAGCAGCCAAAGGAGATCTGTTTGTGTGGAGTGTGCAACAATTAACTTAAAATATAAGCCTAGTAAATACATGAAGAACTGAATGTAACTGTTAAGGTGATCTGTTGTAGACGGCTCTGATGTGTCTGAATCTGTGGTACACCTGTGTCACCTCAACTGTAACCTAGAGTGGGATGACAGATTAATTAAACTTATTTCTTTTGCTGCCTCTTATGACTTGAAAGAAAGTCAGGTCATCCAGACAAATAAACCACACCAAGACAAGAATTTGTATTGTGAAAACTGAACACTGTGTTCCTCAAAATTTTGACACAGAATACACAGAAAGCTGTACAAGTTTTGTTTATATAGGAAATATATTGAATGCATATAGGCTATACATAAACACACACACACACACACACACACACATATATATATATATATATATATATATATATATATATATATATATATATATATATATATATATATATATATATATATATATATACATATATGAATGAAACAATATTAATTTAATTTATATTAATTTATCCATCAAATGTTAATCCATTACTGTGATTTATTGTTTAAATAACCATATAACATTTATATTGGCTGCTGCTAATAATGGTTTCTGTATAAATCATCATTCATTCAAATTTAAAAAGTCAACATCCTAAACAATCAATAAACTAACCAAACCAGCTTCTCCTAAACTTTCCTCTGACATCTTCTGGCAAAAACAACCAGATAAAAACTGATCCTGTTCTGAATGTGACGTCATGACTGATTCAGTCTCAGGAGATGAGGAGATGAAGATGGGACACTCACGTTTAGGTCGTCTTCGCGGTTCTCACGTGTCTGTGTTGCTTTTCTGATGCGTGATGATGTCTGATGTCAGACAGTCCACCGCGCGCCACAGAAAACACTCACCGACATATTTAACAGTTTCTCTCATCATCTCCACTGACGCTGTCCACCCAAGGACGGGCCTGTTCCCACTCAGGTGTTTTCTTTAGTAGCGTTTTCGCTTTTGAGAGCATGCTGGAGAATCAGGTGTGGACATTTTAAAAGGCGCGGGTGCCGAGAGCGCGCGTGACAGCAGCACACGCAAGCGCGCAGGCAGCCAGGCAGAGATGCAGGACTGGAGGATCCTGCGATGATCCCGCTGGTTTTGGCTGGCTTTAAAATTTCCGGTGTTTTATTTAGCTCATTATTACTAAATTTAATGTTTATATGTGTGACAGACATGTGTATTTGACATTTATGGAAATACGGAACAAATGGCGTCCCGTATTGGTTCAATACGGGACGCAACGTTTTATTGTCAATTAAAGGACGATTCCGTATTTTACGGGACGGGTGGCAACCCTAGTGGCAAGGTACACAACAGAGGGCCCGTGTGGGATTCAATCCCCAGACTCCGGGGTGAAAGTCACGTGCTAACCATTCAGCCAAAGGGACATCCCTGTGGCCAAGTAGCCAGGGTGCATGACCACTTGGAGGTATAGTGACAGGACTCCCCCACTGTCACATTATCATTTTTTGCATGAAAAATTTTCATATAAATCCACAACCAACACACCTGAAATCCAGGGCAGAGAACGACTCGGACCAGAAGATAAGAATTTTCTCCCCACTGACTTTCATTCATATTTTTTTATTTCCCATGAGCCGGAAGAAGATGGGTGTGGCTTTGGTGGCCCATTCAGAGTTCGCAGCTCAGAAATACAAGTTCACCGTGTCATTTCCAGCCAAAATTACCTCAGGAAAAACAATGACTTCCATGACAACTGGAATGCACCATAATACTGCCTCTGCATGCAGGCAGAGTCAGCAGTATGAGGTTGAAACTCTTCTGTTCTGCAACAAGGTAAAGCTTGATGTACCGATAGACATGATCATTGTTTATAGCTTCAGAGTCCAATCTTTATACTTCTCAGTAAAATCAGCCCTTAGAAATAAGAATTTTCTCAACACAGCTGTTTAGTCCCAATGTGTCAAGCTCTGTGGAAATGCCGTCACTTTCACAGTTAAACATTACTGTGAATTATGTTGATTTCCTGTAAGATTGGACCAAATACTTCAGTGATTTCCAACCTTCTGTCATTCAACATTTTTCTTCTGACCATACTTCTTCCTCCAAGACGATGGTTCACCACCATTCTTCCAAGTTTTAACAATGAGTTGGACAGTTTTTGACTCGATTTTAGCACTTTCATAAATCTCTCCACTTTTGTTTTCCTGATGCAAAGAAATAATTTCATTCTTCTGAAAAAGAGAACATATTTCTCCACAACCACAGGATGTCTCCTATAAATGTTTCAGGAATGAGGAGATACTCACTGCTTCATCATGGTTAAATAACTTGTTACAAGCTGAAACATATTAATCACAGCAGTGCTTTTCCAAATGGAGGTTCTTACCTATTTGCTTAGTTAAATCCAGATGTCCCCACTCCCCCTTTTTTTTTTTGCCCAGTCTGTGTATTTCTTTGCTGCTAAAACACATCAGGATCATCGCAACGTGGCCTGGTCATGCCACGACATCAGTAAAAGTTTAGTTTTAACATAATTTTTTGAAATAACAAAGCATTACTCATTTGAAAGAGAAAATATATAAATATATTTGCTGTGGTGGGATGAAAACTGAAAAAAAAATCTTATCAACATCCATCTATTTATCATCTATATCCATTTAGTATTTATTTAATCTGTAAAAAAAAAAAAAAGAAAACATTTTAAAAACTTGAATAAGAAGGAGCAAAAAGTAGAGCATATTATATAATCTGTCCCTCTCAGACAAATAATTAAACTAAAATTAAATGGAGTTTATTTAACTTATAAAATTTCCAGAGAGGCTGGAGCGATTTCCCAGTGGCTACAAGGTCCACCCGGGACAGACTGCCTGTCCATTGCAGGGATCTCACCACTGTAACTTCCTTAAAGGTACAGTATGAAAGAATTACTGACATCTGGGTAAAGATGGGTATTTCAAAGAAATTATGTTTTCTTTTAAATGCCTTCATATTCTAAACACTGTTGTGAATGTACAGTGGTCATTAACAGACAAAATTCTCCCAGACATAGAGATGTTTTTTTCATCTGTGAGTGGATTCAGTGCTCTCAGGTGTAGCTATGACTACTATGAGTAATTACTTTAATGTCTTTTAAGTCATCACTGATCCCAAACAGTGCTCTAACTCCCATTAAACAAAGCTGGTACAGCAATTTTAAAGTTCAGAGGGTTCTCACCTCTAAGACATTGTTTTGTCTATTCAGGGACACCGTAAAAATGGCGGCATAAACATGGCAGCCTCCATGTATATGCACCCCCCAACAAGTAGATATACATGACTCATTCTAAGAAAATATACATATATATAACAACTGTTTTGGTGAAGTGAGTACACATAAACAGAAACACAGTTTTGAATTATATATAAAATTTTTCTGTCATTGACCTTTGTTTCTTTTACACACTATAGCCTACCTTTAAGCTTAGATTGAAGTTCTAAACTGTTAAATGATTAAAACAGGATGCAGAGTTGAAGCACAAAAATTTCTGGATATAAAACTGTCAAAAAAAAAAAAAAAAATCAGTAGCCTACATGAATGAGTACTGCTGCTCTCTATCCCACTCACAACAAGATAGTAATCCATCATGATGGATTATCTTGAAATTATGGTGCCAGGGTAAAAGTCAGGGGATCAGCTGAAGTAAGTACCATTCTTCAGGATTATGTGAATGTCGGCACTGAATTTCATGCCAAAGTGCAGAACTGACCTGTGCCAGCTCATGCAAATCTCTCTCTTTTTAACTGCCTTTTGTCCTCTCTTTTCCTTTTGGCTCCTTCACGTGGCAGCTTTCAGTTTGAGGCAAATGAATCTTTAAATCTTGTTCTCTCTCTTTGTGCACACGGTTCCCATCTGAGATTTAACTCCAGTGCTCTTACAGTTCGCTTCACTTTGGTTTCCCTCACACATTTGATTGGTTCTTATTGCAGTTTCTAGAGAAAGACAGGCAAATCAATCTCCTTCTTTCACTTTTTAATCACTGTCTTTTGCTCTTTTTTCTTGTTTCTGCTTTCTCTTTGACTTAGCCTCTCTGACCCCTCGATTCAGTCAATTGCGCACCCCAAAACTCCCCCTTCTCTCTGCTTTGATTCACACGTTTTAATTGCCCATGTCTCCATCTCCGGAATTAATGAAATCTTTGTGCATACGAAGATTTGTTAAGATTTAGAGGGATGAGAGAGGAATAATGACAGCTGAAGAAAAAAAGAAACTAGCTTTTTGCTAAGAACAACATGTTATTACTTCAGAGCCAAATAGCTCAATCACCCATTACTAACACAGAATAAATCACATAAATCAATCTCAACAAACGCAAATGAGAAACACATTTCCTCCCTCTGGTATGTGCATCATTTGCTGTCCAAAGCCTTTGAGGGAGAGCTGTGAAGGCAACACAGCAGATCAAAGCTTTTTTCCCTCAGACTCTCACAGCAGTCCTTATGCAGGAGCGACAGATGTCGGCGATGAGTTGTAACGGAGAAACCGATGCAGGGAAAGGGGTTAGAGTGACTTGTGAGGACTTGTTATGACTGCTGCTTTGACTTGACAGAGTAAGGTTAATTATGGATGGCCTCCTCTGCTGGCGAGGGCAGCAGGGACGACCGAGGCCTAGCTGCCTTCTGGCTATATGTGCATTTGGTCTTCTTATGTTTTATTACTGCAGGAGGATAACTTGGGCTGCTGGAGTTCCACTTAGGATTTTAAATGAGTTTTCTGACATGGTAAGTTAACAACAGCTTCAGCTGATGTTTTATGGCTGACCCATTTTACTTGCAGGTTATTAGTGAGATGCATCCTCTGAGGAGCTGATAAAACAACTTAACCAACCAGACTGAAAAGAGGACTCAGAGTCTAATGGAGAAACACAGCAAGTTCTGTTCCTCCATGTTCCAGATGGAAATCTCCTTCGATGCCTGAAGGAAGAATTCAAAATTTAAGAAAACATTCTTGTTTGGTTTCACTCCAACGCTGAGATGAGAGGAACAGGCCTCATTCATCAGGAATGCTTCAAGAAGATTTTTCCCCATTTAAACTCACTCATGCCATTTCATGCATTCTTATTAGGGATTTTGCTCAAGAGCACATTTAAAGGTCCCATATTATGCAAAATGCACTTTTTCAAGTTTTTAACACATAATTATAACTTGCTGGAGTCTATGGAGACCCCCTGAAGTGTGTGCAGATGCGTACTCTCTGTATTTCTCCCTCCCTGCATTTCTGTGAAAGAGTCCTCCAGCAAGCCGTTTCTGAAACGGTCTCTTTGTGACGTACGAAGAAGACCTGGCCTGCCTACTAGGCCCTCCCACTGTCACTGGTACAGCCCTCTTGCTCTCAACACCCCCCCCCCCCCCGCGCGCGGCCCCCACCCCCCTCCGAGCTACAACCGTCCTTGCTCCGCATTGAGCAACTGAGATGCCGGTGGGGAGAGGACAGCATGCTAGCTGCTCTGTTTCATGCTGCAAGAAACAAGTCTTTTTGCAGTATCAGCTGAATAAGTGTGGACTCGATGGATATATCTTTTATTTTTCCTGGAAATCCTCCTGAAACGGTCTGAAAAGAGTTCATGTATGTGCTGAGTCTTTCAGCAGCCTGTTTCAGCTCCAGTCCGGCTTTGCCACTAAACTGTGGCTGAAACTTGGAGTCATACCAACTCTCTGTGAGCCGCCTTCAACATCGGAGGAGGTAAGTTGTCAGGTTTAACCGTGTTTTTAAATCATTTTAGCGACATGTCGGCAAAACACAGCCAGCGTTAGCTTTTAGCCGAGTTACATCAGCTGTTAGCCATGTTGTGTGAGAAGGAAACTTTCTCTCATTATACCACGAACGCGTTGTACGGAGAGGCTACAGCAGCTGCACCTTTCTCTTTCTTTTTTACATGAATACTGTTACTGTGGGGCATTTAGTGAAAAGGCTTTTAAAGTTTACATGCTGTTTGCAACTGTGAACGGAGGAGGAGCGGAGGGGGGGGGGTACGGCAGAATGTAAACGAGCTAATGTTCCCGGCTCGTTTGCACACGTTGTTGCAGCTTGTAATGCAAAGATAGCGGAGATCACGCAACAACAGCTGCCGCAAATCAGCGCTCATTAACGGGACAGAGACGCAGGCTCAGAGTGCACACACATGCAGCCTGCTTGTTCTGGACCCCCACCGATAACGGCACGGATACGGTGTGCAAGACTGCCAGCTAAAGCTATTTATGTACTTTACTGACTTAGACAATATACTGTAATATGGCACTGTTGCATGACTTTTAGTTTTGTGTTCATGTAACTTTAGTTTATTCAAACGATATACATCATAAGATGTGTACATTAGTCTTTTTTCTTTCTAATAATAGTATTTATAAAGTAGAAGGTTAATTTCTGATCACTTTGATTTCTTCCTCAGGTGAGCACACCACTACTGAGTGCAGGAAAAAGAGATGCTGCCTCCCAGACTGATCTGACATCACAGCCACGCTTCAGAAGTGCAGGTTTGTAGCTGTGTGAAATTATTTTTATTTACTGGTAATGAAACTTTACTCTTTACTTTCACTGTAACTCGTACTGTTTTTACTGAGGTGTTTTGATATATCATGCGTAGATTAACTAGTGAAATATAATTAACAGCTGTCCAGGCCTCTGTGTCCTGCAAACATGGTTGGACAGCCACACTTCCTCGTGTAACCACTAACCCACTTTTTAACTTCAACTCCAATAGAGACCAGTAAAAAGACCTTGTGAGGAAATGGAGGAGGGAGAGGATCCATTTGAGGGCACATCTTCAATGGCAGTCACGAGAGGAGGATGTCACCTATGATCCTGCAAACTCTGCCTCAGTGTCACTTTCAACAGACATGTAAGTTGCTCTAGTGTCCCTACATTCATGCCGTACATGATGAGACTTCATTAGAAAGACAAGCAGTGAATATTCTGGCAGCTACAGTCCTTAATTTTTTTCCTCCTTTTTTTTTCTTCCTTTCTTTATGTTGTATCAAACATCCCACACAAGACAAATATGTATATTACGTGTGGGAGGGATGTAACTGATACAAAAATTTCATATCACGGTTATTGTGACCAAAATGATGACAGTTATGAAATACGCCACCAGCATCTTCAAAAATATCCAAAATGGATCTAGACGTCTGCTTTGTCCTTTTATAAGGGGGAGAAATCTCCAGAACTGTCCACATGGGTGCATTTGTTGCTTTCCACCATGTTTTCGTATATTAAATAATGCAAACTGGGACTGCTGCTGCTTTTCCAGACAATAGAAACATAACAGTTTTCAAAGCGCAGTAATCAGTCACGGGTTTAACGATAACTGAAATTTGAAATGGTATTACTAATCGTTGGGAATTTTATGGGAACACTGAACTTTCTGCAGTGGTGAACATCAGTGAAGCATCTTTCTTCAAACTTGAAAAGGTTGAGGAAAACAAAATGTTTATCCTCACAGAGGAAGTGGAGGAAAACAAAATGTTTATCCTCACAGAAAAACAGGGCAAATGGCAGTAAATATAGCAGATTTGATTTACCATCATTTTTTTTTTTTCCGAGTTTTCAGGTGTATTCAGTTGGAGTGTTCCAGTATGACGCCTTTCATCAACATGCCCGTATGTTCACTGAGCCGGTGATTGTCCACCAGTGGACGTCTCACAGAATGACATCCTACAACGTCTCAGCATGGGAGGGAAAGACCATCTTGGTAATATGGAGCTCTCTGCTCTGAAAACGTCTGACAGTTAATGAGTTAAGTGCACCAAATTTATTTGTATTCATCTATTCGTTTTTTTCCTTAAATTTTGGGGCAAATGAAATAAATCCTGGGCCACTATTTTTGTGGTCACTGAATAGGTCTGTATTTGACACAGGCATTGACATTAGACAGGCTTCTTGATTATTTTTACACAGATTCTTTCAAAATTCGAGATGGAAAACACTGGGTGATTATTTGAATTGGATTGAATTTATTTTTTTGGTTTTTTATTTTCAGGTGGGAAATGAGGGGTGGTATTTGTGGTAGTAAAAATTTTTTTGGAGGCCGTTCCTTTCTTAAATAAAATTCAAAACTAATGACTAGTTTTTTTTGTTGTTTTTTTTTTTTAAGTATTCAGTTAATTGAAGTATTCCAGTGACTGCGAGTAATTTGGTGACATGTTTTCTCCTCTTATTTAGGAACATCCTCATTGTTCAAATTGGAGAAAGTCATGTTGAACAAGTGAATCCTGAAAGCTGGAAAAAATTAGTCCCCCCCCCACCAGACCTCATCAGTGGAGGTGTTCCAGTGTCATCCTTCGTTTTGCACTAAAGAATGTGGTTTTTCCTTGGAATGCTGTGCAGGTAAAGATAATGGAGCAAGCTCTGATAAATCTTAGCATGTGCACATTGTCAGTATAACATTTTCTTTATCTCTAGACTCTACCTGGGGGGTCTGTACTACTATGAGAATGCTGACCGGTCACAAGCCAAAAATCCTGCAGGAGAACCAGTCTTCAGAGGGCAAGAAGAGAGGGTGTGTGGATAAACCAGTGAAGACTGAGCCACTTTTTGTAAGTTTGAAATGCTTTATTTTGTTTCCAAATACAGAAATGCAAAGTTTTAGTTATTTACATCATTTACAAAACAGAAATCATTTACAGAATCTAAAGAAAACGCTGTAAAGTGAAATCAAGAGAACTTTCAAAAGGTTTGTGTCCCATGTGCACACAAACAAAATGTAACCCCCCCCCCCTCTTTGTACCTTTTGAAAAATCTTTGTGGACCCAGTGTCTTACACGGCGATGAAGATTCCCATCCTGAGAGACCTGCGAGCAGAGTGTGCGACCAGATGGGGGGTCATCGCAAGCTATGCATCTCGCTTCAATCAAGAGGGGGAAGCTTGAATCCTTCATGCCGGCCCTCTGGAACCGGAAATTCACCACACATGCTGGAACAACTACCAGTGCTCTCTGTCCAAGGAAGCCCCGACACCATCGGACAAAGCTTCAGTATCACATGTACCTGAATCACCTGGGGAGCAAAAACAAGTGTCATAAAACATTTCTTATTTTACATTTTTACATGCAGGTGTTGAAGCCCAAAGGCAACTTTTAGCAAACACTTTTGAACTGTAATCTCCTGAAATATTTATATATTCATAGTTTTCTGATTTATTTATTTATTTTACCATGTGAATGTTTTCTACTTTTATATAACTGTTTAACTTTTTCGTACTCCTTTATGTTGAGGAAAAAGAACACTGATGCTGCTTTTGTCTTTTACAAATAAATGTATTATTCAATAAATTTGTTTTATTTCAAAGATCATATGTGAATGCAAACAAAGCTATAATGTCTGAACAAGATGGTTTATAAGTTTAGCTATAACTATACTAGTTTGTGGTATGACTGTTATGCCCACTGAAATATGACTTGATAGCATGAAGTCACAAATTCATTTTTAATTGGGGGACATTGAGAGATTGTTCAGATAAACCTGCCAACTTACTTCTCTATGGGCTACATGCTCAACTCCACTACTTCCTGAAATTATAATTGTTCCTCTGTTTCATGTCTTTCATTACTGGACAAACTGATTAATCCAAGTTTGCCTGATCTCAGCTACCATGACGACGATGGTCGGAGACCTGGATTAATCAGTTTGTCCAATAATGAAAGACGGGAAAAGTTGCAGTAAATTCAGGAAGTAGTGATGTGCATAAAGCCCGTTCTTTGATCTGTAAACGGCCATGATCTGCTCTGTAATGTAGCATTCCCGATGTAAAGAGCAGGGATTCAGCTAACAGGCTCTAAAAGGTGGTCCAACATACGGGTCATATGGTCCTCTACCTGCTGCATCTGTCTCAGAACCTATAGGGTAACATTTATAAGGTAAGTGTTGATGTGGAGAACAAAATCATGCAAGTCAAATTGTGGCCAAAACTTTATTAGCTGTGGTATTTCCTGACAGACATTCTCCTGCTCTTTAGGCATCGTTGCACAATTTCCACATGAGCAGCACCTATAATGCACACCATAAAATATGAAATATTAAACAGGATTATTCCTGGATTATATTAGGTTACTTATTAACATTTAAAAAGAAACCATCTTGAATTAGCAACTGTAGTTGAGACTGAAGAATGTTGAGGAAATAGTGTTTGCAGTGATCATAAAACAGATGTAACCTGCAATAATTACTGTAAAATAACTATTACAGGATGTACGGACAAATTGTAGTTTGCTTTTCTTCCAAAAACATCAAACAGCAGAATGGCCTGAATTCTGATAAATGAGTAGCAGTGGATGATTACAGCTAGATAATTATTGATTAAAAACATAGTGATGGTGAACTGTAGTGTCATAACTCAGACTGTGGGTAATGCAGTGTGACGAAGGTTCGTAGCTCAATCAGAATTGTGTTTTATTCTCCAGCATTAGATTTGCTGTTTCTCTGAGAAACACTTGGCGTTTTCAGGTTTTGTACTTTTCAGTGGGCATAACAAAGAGCCGAATATATACACAATTTTTACTTTTTATTCTTTTTTTTTAACGAAAAAAACGAGGCAATATCGCGTTGTACTGGCGTTTTAAACTTTTACCCATTCAATAGACAACAAAAGAACACTATTCTCCGTCGGGGGAAAAACGTTTAAAAACATCAAACCTTACCGTTCAGAAACTGCATTTTCACTTCTTCCTCTTCCTCTTCTTGCTGCTCCTCTCCTTCAGCTTCAGATTCGGGATCAAATATATCCGTTTGGAGTCTTTGTTTTGGGCTATCGGACTATTTTTAGCAGCCATTATAACAGACGCTGGTTGTCATGGTTGCGGGCTGGTGGGGGCGCGGCCTTCGAGCGGGGCGGGGGCGTGGAAAGCAGCAGCTCATTACATATTAAGTAGGGCACCAAAACAGCTTGGCCAGCAGAGGGCTGAATAAGGGGTTTCTGGTGCATGCTGTCTGCCTAATCTGAGAGGAATTTTCCTGCACAAATGGCAAATACATGTTCTGGAGGCCTTATTGTTAATATATTTACTTTCAAATTGCACCATAATATTGGACCTTTAAGGCTAATATGGGGGGGGAAAGGTGGGTAATGGGAAATTGGTGGGTTAAAAATTAAAATAAAGGTAAAAATTTTATTAGAGAGAAAAACCAGCATCAATCCCCCCCATTTTTTTTTTTTTAAAACCCTCTATTTTTTTTGTTATTATTTATTGGGGAAAAGATGAATGAATAGGTGGAAGTGGGTTAGGACAGGAAAAAGGGGCAAAAAAAAAGTCTGGTTACTAAGCAAAAACACTGTAGGTACAAGCCTCCTAATGGATAATTACTCCATGGGCAATTTACCCCAACTGGTGCAATAAGTTGCTTCTCATTTCCTAAACAACCATGTGGAAAGACACATCCCGTGGTGGTGGAAAAGATGTTCGTCTGTCTGAGAAGGGTCAAATCATTGGCATCTATCAAGCAGAGAAAACATCTAAGGAGATTGCAAAAACTACTAAAAATGGGTTAAAGGTGCCATGACATCAAATTTCACTTTTCTGGGGTTTTGGGTGTATAATATGGTCTATTGTGCACTGATGAGGCCATGTGAATGTCAGAGTGAGAATCAAAGTTCCTGTTTATGGTCTGTCAGCTTTGTCTCTCTGCTCAGAAACAGTTGAATCAGACAGCAGGCTATCATTCTACGTAGTTCTATCATTCTACGTAATTTAATTGCTCCAATAAGAGCACACTATCAAGTAAACAGCGCCCCCCCCCCCTTCTCTCTCCTAACCGGTTTATGCACCGTCCGCTCCCCCCCTCCCCTCCCTGTCTGATTCAGCTGCGTGTATGGAGCTAGTAGTAACTTCTCTGCAGTCAGGTCTGGGTTTTCAAACAAATGGATTTAAAAGCAAACTTCTGCAGCAACACTGAGGGAGGCGGCCACAACCTTGTCATTACCTGTAAGTTTATTTATTTTCTAAATGCTGTCTTGTCTGATAAACGTAGCTCACACTGTCTGAACTGCCCATGTTGCTAGCAGTTAGCCTTTAGCAAACTCCGGCCGCAGCTTGACTAGATTCTCCAAATAAGGTCATAAGCGAAATAAGGTGTAAGCCAATCAAAATGAAGTCAACGTGGTCTCCGGGTAAAGCTGCATATCATCACCGGACCCAACTGTATTACTGAGGAAGTGAGGTCTGGCGTTTCAAAACAATACTACGCTGTAAAAAATGCCGTTTTTTTCTTTGGAGTATTTACATATAAAGTAATGCCACCAACATAAACTAGTTTTTAACTGTTATGTCATCACTCCTTTAAGAACTGTCCAACCATTATTAAAAACTGGAAGGATAGTGAGGACCCATTGTCTTCGGGGAAGAAATGTGGCTGGAAAGGCAGATTAAGTGATGCAGCATCATGCCTAGTGGCTACTGTGCAAGCCTGTGGGGGCGGTGTTATGATCTGGGGTTGCTGCAGTTGCTCAGGTCTAG
>JALJCO010009692.1:0-72969 GCA_023101725.1 Atherinomorus stipes
AGAAAAGATACACAATATAATAAAACAACAAAATTAAACTTTAAGGTGCCACATGATTATAATACAAGACAACGCAACTCACTCCCCTCACCATTAACTGCTGTCTTCACTTGCAATGACACATAGTCTTTCTTTCTGTTTTCATATTCAAACCTATATGTTTAAATGTAACCGGCAGCATGGTTTCCTTAGTGGCCAGTTATTCTTTTCTACTTTAAAAAATATAGCCTACCTGACAAAAACTAGACTAAAACGTTTTTGAATTTCGTCGACTAAAACTAGACTAAAACCTTTTTGATTTTCGTTGACTAAAACTAGACTAAAACTATCAGATACAGGAATGACTAAAATATGACTAAAACTAATAAGCATTTTCGTCAGAAAGACTAAGACTAAGACTAAAACTCAGATAGCTGCCAAAAACAACACTGTCTAGAATGCTTGATGGTCTTACGATAAGCTGTACATAGAAGCAAGAAACAGAGAGTGGTAGTTTCCACTACTATTCTTTTCATGGCTGTTTTCGCGAGACAATTCTCATTACGAAGAAACTGCGTTAAAGGTAAAAACATGTGACCGCTCTTGGTGTTCTAAGTTGTAAGGTATTTTATTGATTCATAATTCATAACACCTCAATATGAAACCCAAATAGCTCATTTTACTGTCAGATTTGATAGTAAGGGAGGATGGCTTGCATCAATAACAGATCGTTTCTTGCAGTTTTATGATTTATTTATCACACATTTGTGAAATTTATCTTAACTTCTCTCTGGGAATGAATGAAATGTGTTTAATTTCATTTTAAGAATTTGGGGTATAAAATACTAAGACATTTGATGTATTTTAGAAACGAAAAAAAAGGACCACTCGTCATTTTTGTTTTCACCTTGTCACACCTGGAGTGTAGATCTGACTTCCTTTTTTTGGTTTATTACATCATCTCTTGCATTTTCAGCTGTATACAAACTGATTAACATCTGATACTTAAGAGTTATGATTTTTCCCAAAATTCTTTTGAAACTTGTCAGATGTTTAAAGAAATACTGAGAAATTTCATTTCATTATTTTATTTTAAGAAAAACACATTTTTAAACCAGATACTTTTTATTTTTAAACCAGAAAGCAGAAGTTCTTCTAGCTTCAGTGTTGACATTCTTCAGAAACATAAACAAATAAACAAGCTGTTTAGCATCAAATTTATCTCTGTCAAACTTCATAAATTTTTCTATATTTGTAAAAATAATAGACTGGCATCGACACTCCTGACTTTTACGACACTAAAAACATGAACAACCCCTCCCAGAAGTCAAAGCATCAGTTCCACATTGAGCTGTCATTCAGTTTTCTTCTTCGGCCTATCTGGTGGCAGAATACACAACGTTTGACTCTGGCTCTCTTCTTCTTCCTCGTTGATTAAAGGTCACTGTACTGTAGTTTAATTCATGAGAGTCGAAGATCTGTAAGGCAAGACAAGTTAAGCTACAACACATTTTAGACATATGGCAACCCAATGTGCTGTTTGTTATTGGAAGAGACAGACTTCTTTTTCAAGACACAAGCGCCAGCATTCTGGTTTAGTTTTAGACCACATTTACACAATAACGCTCCACTTGAAAAAACACTAGCCTAGAGTTCTGTTTTCTCCGACAACTCCGCGTTTATACAAGTGTTTTGAGGAGAAATTCTGCATGCAGACGGGAGAAGGGTCTGGCTGCGGCCTGGGCATTCCCGTCAAGAACATGTTTCATTGACCAATGGTAAAGATTTTCACAGGGGACGCTGCCATTTTATTCAAACATGTTCCATGCTGACCTCTGCCTCCCAGAGAAAACATGATTACCCATTGAGATGTTATGTCAGTCAGTTGATTATTATTTGACAACCTGTTACTGTCTAACTCTTGTGGTGTCATTATTGTATCCGAACCTGATATTAATAACAGTGACAAGTTGTCTCAGGAGCAGCTAATGTCTTAATGTCGTCGAAAAGAAATGCAGCTATTTAGGTGTCATTGTTTGATATTAAATAGATAATGGCTTGTGGACGCTTTTTTCCTCAAACAGTCATGCGGTCTTGCTAATTGTGCTGTGTGTGCTGTGGCTTTTGTTTATGCGAATTGCTTTGTGTATTTGTGTCTTCTGTTGGCTGTGTGTTTTGGTCTGTGTTCTGTCTTATGACCCACTTTTTGTATAGTGCATTTTTAATGTGTTTGTTATATGGTTAGGTTACTTTATTAATAGGTGTTATCTATTTAATATAAAACAATGACATCCAAATGAACAAAGCCCACTTGGTTATCAGCCTAACGTTTCAAGTCGTTGCTGCAAACTTTAGCTGATAACTACAAATAGCCACGTTGCTGATGGACCAACAATATTAAGACATTAGCAGCTCCTGAGACAAGCTTGTCGCTGTGATTAATATCGGATTCGGATACAATAAAGAGACCACAAGAGTTATACAGTGACACGTTGTCAAATAATAATCAACAATAATCAACTTACTGACATAACCTCTCACTGGGTAATCATGTTTTCTCTCAAGATTTATTGGCTTTCATTTTGCGACTCTTTTTTTTTTTAAAAACCTTATGGAATGTTAGCTCTATGCTGTAAACTCCGTCCTAGCTTGTGTACTAAATTTACACATAAACACATGAATCAAACGTAAGCTTATTAAGATTTATTGATGTTCATCTAGCTACTTGCTTAGCTACGAAGAGAAGCTCTATGCTGCCTGTTATATACTCTGACTACAAGACAACTGTGTGAAACGTTTGAGAAAAAATAGCTAGTGGACATTGCTAACTAGTAGGGGTGCAACGATACAAAATATTCACAGTTTGGGTTGGTTTAATACTTAGTGTCACGGTTCGATACTTTTTCTATACAAACAAAAATCTCCATGCCTTTGAAGCCCATTGTGCTTTTGTCCACAACAGCATACCATCAGTGTCATACTTACCATGAAGACCAAATTAGTTCCAACAATAGATGTGAGTGTAATTGAACACAGATCCACTAAGTTTTCCAAGACAGAGGTCATAGTCAGAACACAAGTTAAAATAAATTTTAAAATTCTGTATTGTTTGATATTTGATACATGGTGGTCACGGTTAGTTCAATACGAATACAAATTCAATGCTATGCTTAACCCAGATAGTAATGTGGATGTTGTTGGCAAGCGTGGGGAGATGGGGAGGCCCAGGCTAAAAGAAATGGGCGCTCTAGTCTCCGAACCGGGAACGCCTGTCACAACAGGAACACCCATTTGTCTGCAGCTGGAGCATATTGGCAGACGGTCATGCAAATGTGCGTAGAATGTCCTGGTGTGCATACTGCAGCAAAACATGTCACTAGATGGCACCACCATCAAGACCTTCAGTGGAGTGTTTTCAAAATTTCCACTCCGGAAGGTGGTTTATTTATTAGCGTCTTTGACTCCCCAAAAATGCCGGTACTGTCTAAACGATACGCGCATCTTGAAAAATATTTTGCGTTTTTTCACCCTGGATCCTGTAAACAGGGATGTCCGTATTTGAGGGGGGGGGGGGGGTGGATTTCAAAATAAAGGAAATTTTCAAGAACCCATCACAAGCCGTCCTACCACCTCAACCAAACTTCAGTTTTCCCTTACATCCTGACACAAGTCTACAACACATCTAAAATAACTACTTCATAATGTCTTTGTTGACACTGAGATGCTGTGAACATTCCTACGTTATAATATGGCACAAATAAAAGCTCTAAAAGACATCTGAAGTACATTTGTTTATTTTCAGTTTATTTTACGTTATGCTACTTGTCTGTAAGTTAAAAATTTGCATCATATTTTCATTACATTTCTTATCATTTTTTATATTCACTCATGCGCCTCTCATGGCATTGTCATGAGGCCTTCACACCTTTTATTGTTGGCGTCATGACTTCAGAATGCAGAGAATTGAAGTGTTTCACATGAACGTCAAAATCCGGAAGCACAGCAGCTGCTGGATAGGCTGATCTGCTGTCAGACATCTGCTTTGCACCTGAACGCAGCATGCAGAGAGGCAGTGAGTTGACGAACGGCGGGCCACATGCACTTGTGAATCAGTAATAAAAGGCTTTATCAATCATAAACTTCATAATTAAGAAGGATAACGTGTTTTTCAGTAAATTTGTTTACCCACAGCATCAAAGTACCCGCATGTCCAAAATCAGCTTCTCGCAGTAAGAAAATGCAAAATTCAGATTTTTAATATGGGATGAGTAATAGACATAAAGTCTGGGTTTGTTTGTTGTCGCTGCCGGCACGAACCTTGTGGCATCTAATACGGGAGGTTGGCAGGAAAATGGGTTAACATATGGTAGTTTTCTGATCAAACGGGAGACTTGACAGCTATGCCATCAATCCCCTTATTCTTGACGTTCTTCCTGAGGAAAAAAGCTGATTTGGTTCCTGCTTTCCTGTGTGTGGGAAAGGGCATGCTGGTTCAGATGGCCCCAGTATCCAAGAAAACATGGCTGTGAATACTGAAAATATGGCTGATCCATTCACGTTTACAGTTCCACATCAAGGGGGTTATTGCTTTCCTGCACAGCTCTGTTTCCTGAACAAAAATGTTACATTAGACTATAATCCACAGGCAATATTAGGAGATTGTGCACCAAGTTACTTTTCAAATACTTTTTACAACCATATTTTTCAAAAATAGTTTTATTTTTATTTAACTGAAGAAAATTCTGGTACAAGCTGCTATTGATTTGACTGATACAAATACCCATGGTTTGTACGGGATATAGAGATACCCCTTGGTGAGATCATATAGAGCTATATCTTCAGTATAGCTGTGGGAAATTTAGCTCTTTTTAATGATCCAAGCTTGTGGGAGCATGTAGTATTCAATCAATTTCCCCCTGTTGTTACAGGGGGCCTGAAATGGAGCCTTGGGGAACTGTGTATGCCATTTAAGCTTTGCTGGATCTATAGTTACCAATTGTCCAAGTCCTTTAAGCAGAATCAGACCTGTAATTCTCACCGAATTTTCCAGTTGGTCTAATGGGACATTTTAAGTCAAAAGCAACAATGTGATCTAGCTAAACTAGATCACATTAGTGACTTGCCACTAATTATGTTTACATGGACGTTGCTTCAATGAGGTTCAATTTTTGGATCCCAACTGAAGGTTATCAAAAACTACAAAGAATCTCAAAAACTGTAGAAAAACAGCTTTTTCAATTGTTTCACTTCTAAATTGAAGGGTTTGAGATGGGCCTGTAGTTGATCATGATTGAAGAGTCCAAGCTGCTCTGTTTCATAAGTAGTGATGTGATCATTGCAGTTTTCAGGGTTTGTGGGAAACAGTCAAAGTTTAATATACAGAAAATAACAAGTAGCACGCCATTGTATGTTTTAATGTAAATAGGAGTGAACAGTGACAGTGGCTCATATCCTGCAAAATCACAGATTGATGCATCATTGTTTCAATAAATATTTAAACTCTACTTACCTCACTTTGTTGTGGACATTTTTCTTTATCATCAGCATAGAAACACACACAGAGAGAGAAAGAAAAATAAAATGTAAGAATTTGTTTCTGATGAGGTGTTCCTTATCAGAACTTTATGTAGTTAGTCTTAATAGGCAACCACAAGTCAATCATTCAGTCTCCATATCTGATTGCTTAGGACATGTACGTTTAAAACTGATGGCCTTTCATATTGATGCTGTAATTAACTAAATGGGCAGCAACATAAGAAAGGAGAGAATAAACAGAAGAGAAAAGGTACGGGTAGGAAGCAGCAGCATCAGCTGTTCAATCTAAACAGAAAATGCAGGCAACCGGCTGCTAGACTGAAGCTGGGAAAAACACAACAAAATAAAGAATCGGAAGCAGGGAGCATAGGCCCAGATGGCCAAGCAGCAGCTGCTGGTCCCACCTGGTGCCAGCCACCTAAAGGAGGGCAGAGTGCAGGGGCAAAGTCTCCACCAAGGCAGAGGCCCCGCCCAGGGGTACCAGACCTCCCTGAAATCCTGATGTAAAGTCATGCCATTTTGTAAA
Organism: Atherinomorus stipes; assembly: GCA_023101725.1. Lineage (NCBI taxonomy): Eukaryota > Metazoa > Chordata > Actinopteri > Atheriniformes > Atherinidae > Atherinomorus > Atherinomorus stipes. The sequence continues at coordinate 6,041 of JALJCO010009692.1, forward strand.
CTTATAAAAACCCATCAAACCAGTATTTTTAATAGGGGATTATCACGCTTCCGTGTTCCGGTTTCCGGAACTTGAAACATTCAGCCGCTTCCTCTTCCGGGCCAGTTCAGTGTCCCTGCTCTGTTCCACTTCATAAATTAAATAAACGCCAACCCTACTTAAATTTTCATGGATTCCCGACTGAAGTAATACTAATGTCTGTGGAATAAGGACGGACCACCACAAAAAAGCCGCTTCGAGCTCACAGGGGTGTCCGACTAATGTCTTGTAACAAAACATTGGTGAAATGAAGGAGTTTGTGGCAGATAATGCCTTATTTAGAGGCTGCACGCGGTTGCCCCATCACTGCCATTATATCGCGGATACGCTGATCTGGAGTGGATCTAAATATCTCCAGAAGGAATTCAAGTTGCACCAAAACTGTCTGGGTGAGTAAATGAACGTATTTCATGCTAGTAAACAGGTCCAGATTGAAAAGAAATGAAGTTCCACCTTTATCTGTGTGTTCAAACCAAGCGCGAATTGGGCGTCAAGGCTGTCAGGTTTACATCCAAAGTCAATGGCCGAATCGCGTCTCGGAGCATCTGCCATTCTGGCGGCGCATTTCGTGCGGGGCACGTCTAGGCGCATTGCGCACGTCGAGTTTTGAGATTTTGGGTGTTTGACACGTGTTTGGGCATTAAGGGCGTCGGACTCCGGAGTTGAAAAATCTGAACTTTGGTGTCTTGACACGGGGGCGTCAACCAATCAGAGCAAGTCATTTCACAGACACACATTTTTCTGACAGGATGGGAAATACCCAGAAGAACCAGGGGTTCTCCTCTCTCTCTGAAGACAGAGGAGGATAAACTGTGATCTGTGTCTGGTCCCGGTGTCTGAATGGTGGTTTGATGACCTGCTGTCCTGATGGGATGTAATGTGCTAATGCTGCCCCGCATCGGGACAGCGGGTTGTTAAACTGGGCCGGATCAAACGGCTGAAAGCCCCTCATCAGCAACTCCTGGAGTAAATGATGAAAATCATCACAGTCAGAACACCTGGAATCATCTGGTGAACCGGACACAGAGCAGAGATGTACGATGATGACGTTCCCTGCTTTATTTATCACAGACAGACAGACCGGTGAAAGGGAAAAAGAAAAGGAGAGTGTCTTCCGCAGGCGCGGCGAGCACAGCTTGCTGACATCCCTCACCACTACCCAGCGCCTACAGATCGCTGGAAATCAAGCATCCAGCTTTGGGCATCACTGTGCTGCATTTTGACGCCCAAACACTGAACACTGCGAAAGAAAGATGATGTCTAAGGGCTAATCAGCTGTTGAATCCCGCTCGTTTATCTGTTATTGTTTTGCATTGGTCAAATGTGGAATTCATGAGATCACCTACTCTTACGTCAGAGGTCACATGATTCAAAAACCATAAAAAGTTTGCAGAAGTATAGAGTTTTATCCCCTCCCCCTCCCATTTTTTTAGTAATACTTCCTGGTTCTTTTCTACCTGAGACTTAACAGTTACTGCCTCATCACAGGGAATGATTTTCTCTGCCGTTATAAAGAACATGAAACATGCTCTTTAAGGCATCGCATTTTACATTTTCATTCAAATCTAGTTGATTTATTAAGCTGGTCTGGTTTCCCATGAGGAACAACTAAATCTAATGTCACAAACCTGAAAAAGATCAAAAATTTCTGAATTTCGCTGCTTCGGGCTGCAGGAAGGCAGGTGGGTGTCGGACCCAGCGGGATGAGACACTGTTTTAGACTCTGAGAAAAATCTACAACACTCCTGTCCTGTGCAGTGCTGCACATCGCTCAGACATCTGGAGAGTTCTGATGCGCTGTCAGAAGAAGATGCGTGGGAGCCGCCCTACAGCGCCCCACTGGGCTATAGGGAGGAGACCGGAGCTGATCCATTTCTAATAAGTAAATAAATACTTTGATATTGTAGAAGTGCTCAGTCAGTAGACTGTCCCTCAGCTTTGCAAATGCAAGTTATCTTTTTCTGTCCCTGTCTGAGTCAGGCTCGGATCTGACCGGCATCCATTTCTCACCTGTTAGAGCGCAGCGGTTGGACTCCATCAATAGGAGGGGTAGGGGGGGGGGCATCTTTTGGTGGTAAGTTTCATATTGGACCACTTTTTCTTGAGCCATTGGCTAAAGAATTGTAGCGTTGCCATCGGATGTGGCCTATTATTAAATTTCATAACTAATAAAACGAATAAACCATATAATCCAGGCATAGATTGGACTTTATTAATATCTGGTCGTTCACACCGGTCGGGCTGACTGATCCTCTTCCGTGCAGCGTATTTGTTCACGTCTCTAACTCCGGTTTTTAAACTGCCAAACACCTCTTTAATCTTACGCACCTCACAAATGAGGAATTCTGTCTTGATCCCCCCAAAAGTTTCTTTTTGTGGCAGAATCTCTCCTCTCCATGGTTCAACCTCGCTGGGTGAAGCCTCATCGTATGCATGTTTAAGGGCGTAACCGTGGGCGTGACATTTAAATGACGATGGATTTCAGCTGTGGAATTTATCAAGACTGTTTTGTTCGTACGGCAAGATTGGACCGATACGAACGTTTTAATAAATCACACGTGGGTCCAATCGTACGACCATTTTTACGATCAGATGAGCGACCATTTCTACGATCGTTTGATAAATGAGGGCCAGTGAGTTCACAGATGCCCTAAGTGGAGAGAAAGAGGCAACTCTCTCATCAGTCCTGCCACTTATATGGAAGATAAGAGCCTGCCAGGAGGATGAGGAAGGTAACAGTCCACTGATGCGAGAAATGAAGCAAATTAGTAAAAGGAGACTTTGAAAGGAGAGATATGATGAAAACTAAACTCTAAAGATGACGCTAAATATCACCACAATCCTAGATCCAAAATTTAAAAATGTGTTTGTTACGATGGAAGAAGAAGTTAAGATGGAACTTCTTCTAAAAGTTGATACAGTTCATCCTCCCAGTGAGCCAAGCCAGGAGACAACAAGAAGAGTTGGTGGATGACAGAGGGGCAGCAGCATCAAGGAGGAGAAGTGATCTCAAGAGTTTGCTCTGCAGTATCACCTCAGAAAAAAAAAGGCAGATACTAGTTAAAATTCTGGCACATTTGGTCCCTTTTTTCCTCTCAGTGATAAACTGCAAAGAGAAATAGCTGGGTCTAAACAAATAAGAAATGTCAGAACTACAGAAGGGGCCCTTATGGTGGGGGCAGGATGAGGTGCAAAAACCACTCTTAGCTCAGTTTACAAAAAAATATCTTGTATTCCAACATCAGCTTGTGCGGGTGAACAATGTATTCTATTCTTCTCTAGGGGTATGGGGGGGATGGCGTTAAAGACTGAGGCAGAAAAATGTAAACACGATGTGTCTTCATTGGCTAGAACTAGAGGAATGTGATACAAAAAAGCAACAAACCATACCTAATAAATTTTTTTGTGGCTACAATATTTTATTTAACATGCTCATTTTAATTTGAATGGCATCGCTTTTATTTTAGTAGTTCTCGAGTTATAAAGGATTGAAGATTTAAATTTTTATGCCAATTAACTATTTTGATTATTTGTGTTATTGTTAGGCATCTAAAAATAGGAAAAACAGTGATGCAGCCAGCCACCGAGTTGTTTTTGCTGCTACATTTTATTTAACATGCTCATTTTAATTTGATTTAATTTGGCATCGCTTTATTTTACTAGTTCTCTCTGTAAGGATTGAAGATTTCAATTATTTATTTGCTAACAATATTTATGTTATTGTTCTCAATGTTATTGTTCTCAAAGTCTTTATTTAAAAATAAAGGAAATATCGACATTAGTGTGGTTTACCTTTTTTACACAAAAAGTATCGAAAAGTATCGAAAAGTATTGAAAAGTATCGGAATACAAAATGGTATCGTATCGAAACAAGAAATTTGGTATCGTGACAACCCTAGTGTGCATGTTTGTTGATGTCATCAGACAATAAGGCTGCAAATCCATACACCTCAGTTTTTTTTTCCCCTCACGCACATTCACACATAATTTCACACATACAGGCACACGCATCTAAACCCCTACCTCTCACGTGTCATGAACATGTCAGTATCAGTCCATACTATTTATATCAGACAATATTAACTCTGAAGCACTCAGGGTGATGTTTATGGAGAGCCATTATTTTCATAATTAAATAGATACAGAAATAAAGTAATATTCCATCATATAAGTTTTGAAACACTCATTTCACATCCCTCATTCAGTGAAAAAACCCTCCAAACTAGTCTAGTAATGCTTCGTTTCAGTGTTGTTTGTCATTTCTAAAAGAAAAGATCTTGGGTACAATTTGTGTACTTTTATTTATTTTTTGTTCCTTTTGTTACTATCATTATTGTTATACGTTCAGTTTCTAAAATCGGTAGGAAATTGAGCAAGTTATGGATATTTAAAAAGTACATGCACCATTAAACCAATAACCTGACTCTGCCAGATGGATTTGCTCCGTATATCCATCTGGGAATCATCTGTTAAAATAGCTTAGGGAAGGGGCAAAAATACTGGTTAGCTGATTGGATAAGGCATCTGTGTATCACCACCTATGCTGGCGATAGACGGGCCAAATCAACCAATCAGATCAACGAAGCATACGACCTACTAACAAAGCGACGACGAAAACTCAAGCAAAAACATATTTTCCTTTTGAAAAAACCTCCAGAGTGGTGCTTGCTTTCCTTTCAGAGAAGAGATACTCTGTAATTACAATAAAACTCAAACAATAGCCACGCTGACGCTAGTTTCGTCCGCTGAAGCCGCCATGTTGTTTAGACTGAACTGTCGCTTCTTGTTGCGTCACACCTCAACCCGCCTCAAAGCCGACGCTGATTGGAGGTTCATTTGGTGAACTGCTCCAAATTCTCTTCAACAGAAAGAGGCCAGACTGATCTACGAATGAAAACCTGAAGCTCGCGAGATCAGGATGGTCTCACTAGGCTATTAAACCAATGTTGACACTATTAAAATAAATGACGTTACTAGCAGCACTACTTTTTTTCAGTAACTGTGTAACTTAATTACTATGTCCATCGTTACAACGCCATTGCAGTCAACGGTCGTCACTAACAACGTGTTCTTATTGTAACGTGAGATTCATGTTTCTTCCTGGTGAACAGGAGTTTCACATTTGTTGGAACTACTGTATATCACACTGTTGCTCCAGCGAAGAGGAGGCAGTGATACAAAGATACCGGGACACACTCGGCCACCATACACGAATGTTGCCATGTTCTATACCGGCAGCTGGACATGAGCAACAAAGCAAGGACGCCCCCAAGAGGTGGCCAAGGGTGGCCAGTGCCCCCCTGAACAAAAAGCTGGCCACCCCTGCAAAAATGATATTTTTTCATTTATATCACTTTTTATGTATTATTAACATGGTGCAGCATGCTTTGCTTAAATTTGAATGTCAAAATCTTTATAAGCTAATAAAAATACAATAAATAATAAAAATATTACTCGAGATTTACCATTTTCCTCCATTGCTCTGTTGCCATAGTCCCCCCGTAGGTGTATCACTCCTAATTAAGTCACCGTTTCTTATACAAATTCATCCAGGAAGGTGCAACCCAGAACTGCCCCAACCAGTTTCTAATGCCCCTTTCATATTAGCACCTACTTAGCCCGGCTCTCATTGGGGCCACACTGCCCCAGTTTAGTTTGTTCACATCACAATCTGTCATCATTAGTCATGTTTTGTTAATTTCTTATTTTATGGGTAATCCTCAAAGCAATGGAGGATTCACCACGAGGGAGAAAATGTGCTGTGTCCACGTTACCTCACTATCCACTGTTGCCTTTTGTCATGAATGCAGGCACCGCCTAATTGCTGGAATAAATCTGACTGTTACCAACACCTGAGCAGCTCCAACTGTTTCATCCACACAGCCAGAAGACATCACATAGGTCACAAATGCAAGTTAAAAAGTCATTTTGTGTGTAAAAATGTACATTTAAGAAATATGTCTTTTAAATTACGTTCAAGTTGCAATATTCATGATTTAAGATGTAAAATGTTGTGTATTTACAGGAGTTTGAAGCTGTTGTAGTTTCTAAGGTTAAAATAATCATTGAACATTTCTTTAAAGTGCATTTGGTGGGGGTTTTATTTGGTGCTTAAAAATGGATATTTTCTACCTATTTGTAGGGTTTTTTTTTTTTTTTTTTTTTTTTTTTTTTTTTTTTTTTTTTTTTTTTTTTTTACTTGTCCTGTCCAGCATTGAAGCAAGCAGAATGGAAATCTGATTGCTTTATTCTGTTGAACAGTTTTGCTTTATCAAGCGGAGCTTTATGAACATAAGGCTCCACTTGATATCATGTTTATTCATTTTATTTCTTTATTTAAACATTTGTCTATTACACCATTCCATTTCATACTGCTGGGCCTGACAAGGGAGAAATGAAAGTGAATAGAGGTAATGATAGAAAGTGAAACAGAGAGAGAGGAGTAAGGAAGAGGAAGAGAGAGAGAAGAGAAAACATGAATCCACTTACACAGTTCACTGGTACATCTGTACCGCGATCCCTAAACAACCAAGGTCTCTGTTGGAAAACAAAACAAGCAATCCCCTACAGGAGTACCTGCAGGTGGCTTAAATATCCTCAGATCATACAAACACACGCAGAACTACGCAGAGAAGAGGTACAACCTAGTCAGCGCAATGGGAAGTAGAGAAGAGGTACAACCTAGTCATCGCAATGGGAAGTAAAGAAGAGGTACGACCTAGTCATCGCAATGGGAAGCAGTGTCACAGTGTCAACATGCATAATAAAGGGTGCTCCGTGGTGATACAGTCATGCAGATGCAGCCTCGTCTCTGCAAGGAGGAGGAAGCCCGCAAGGCTCGCGACCCAGGCCCCCAGCAGCCACCCAGAGGCCCAGATCCCAGCTACCCCCCCCCCAAAGAGCGGACATGCATCCCCCGAAGGGCGGCAAAAAGCGGCCCCAGCCGGAGCCCCCCGCAGTCTGGAGGCCCAGGCCCCAGCGGACCAAGACCAGCAGCTGCCGACCCCACCGGGCGCCGGGCGTCCCCGGAGCGGAGACAGCGCCGGGCCCAGGGCCCAAGCGCCCAGGAGCAGCCACCCCCCCCCGGACCCGGGCGGCCCAACCGAAACCCAGGAGGACCGGACCCCCCAGACGACGCCCCCCAGGGCAGGCCAGCCCCCACCCCAAAGTCCCTGATACACCTGACACCAGGGCGCCACCACCTCTCCCACCCCCTACCCCGCCACCACGCTCACACACACACTCCCCACACACCTACCCCTATTTCTGAGATTTCACTCATCAGTGAGCTGCTGATTAAAAAGTAATCTAATCTAGAATAGGAGTGGTGGACCGCAGAATAGAAGGTATATTGTCTCGTGGTGGGGTTGAGTGATCGCCACGCATCACAGAGGCCAAAGTCCTTCATGTACTGTTTAACAATTTCTAATGACTGCCATCTTTTACTGTTTCCTGCTGGACTAAGCCTGTCTATTTCTGGATCACACACCATGTTGAAGTCTCCGCCCAGTATTATTGCTCTATCTGAGTACTTATGCAAAGCAGAGAAAAATGAGTCAAAGAATAATGGGTCATCGATGTTCGGTCCATATAAATTCGCAATACATACCTTAAGATTCTGAACATTTAATGTGACTATTATAAATCTGCCTTGTGGATCTCTGATTATGTCATCCATTTCAAATTTTAACCTGCTATTAACCAGAATAGCTACACCTCTTTGTCTAGAATTATAACCAGCTAAATACACGTGTGGAAATTGTCTTGTCTTAAGGAGCTCTGCTGAGGGATTTGGTAAATGTGTTTCCTGCAGTAAAACAATGTCTGCCTGGAGGTCTTTAAGCCGATTGAAAATTTTTAATCTCTTATCCCCTGTGCCAGCTCCGTGCACATTCCAGGTGACTATTTTCATTCAACCAACGCTGAAATGAGTGTCACATACAGAGAAATATAAAGAGCGATGTGATATGCACATGGTTAAGCTAGGCTGAACAACTAATGTGGTTAGGATGTACTAGCTTGTATTTAGTTCTTCTCTAGTTTTATATGTTTAGATTGAAAAAGCTATTACAGTGAAAAGATAAAAATACACAAAAAGATGTTCAGTGAGATCAAGAAACTCAAGCCTTAGTTTCCCCCCCCCCCCTTCTCTTTTGCTTTGGTTGGCTGGCTGTCTAGCCCTGGTCTAGCCTCACATACAGTCACATGTCACATGAGGACAGCATGGTTAGCTAACCCGTTAGCTTTGCCCTTTTCTGTTATAGACAATTTGCATTAAATCTGGTGGTGTAGTCTACCTGACATGCTGGTATATCCACGAGAAAATCCACTTTTGCTGCTAGGAGGGTGCTGTTGGACAGATTTTGCTCCAGGACGGGGTGTTGGAGGCCAGGAGAGATGGATGTCAGAGTACCACTAGAATAAACTAGACTAAACCACTGATTAAATTAAGTTTTACTTTTGTTATGAGTGTAAAGACTGCTGAAATTCATGATTGCAGTTATTATTATGTACAGATCAATCAGTGTGATTGTTGCTGAGTAACCTGTCCTGTCTCTTTACATTTCTGATGGTGTCATTAATGCACATTTCATTGTTTCTCTGTCAGCAGAAGGTGGAGGGAGTGAGCGGAGGATGGAGAGGAGAGAGAACAGAAGACAGATGTCCACCATGCAATATGACGCACAACTAACTTTTGTTCTTGTTGAAAATAATTGTTCGCCTACTTTAACTCAACTTAATAATAATTGTTACTAAAATAAATGTTATTTAATGACAAATTTTATTAGTCAAGTCTTTCTTAATATTAATACTGATTTTAGAGATCTTTTTTACATTGTCAAGTTTAAGCTTGAAAGTAAATACATTTTGAAGTATGTCTTGCAGTATTTGGCTTTAAACAAGGTGCCACAATGCTGAAGAAAGCTTAAATAGACGGGCATTTTTACTGTGTAGGTTTCCCCAGATTCCTTTCCAAAGAATTGGGGGTGTGTTCAACCCCCAATGTTCCCAGGTCCAGAAAACACCCCTAACTATGGTTAAGTAATGCTTATTAGGCTGTGCATTTATGCTATGCATTTATAAAGTGTTACCAAAGGGATAAATGTTTACACTTTACAATAAGGGTCCAAATAACATTCAGTAATGGTTAACTATGGTTAAAGACACACAACGGAACTTTTAGCAGTTTTCTCAGTGACGCGCCCCCTATCTGCGGCTAAACTAGCATCCATCTTGTTCGTACCTGTACTGTAAGCTCACTCCAGCCAGTAAAAGACAGTCTTATCTTGACTCTTGTTCTGTTTCTTCCTCTGTTTCTTTTCCTCTCTTCCTCCGGTGATGTTTCCTTGCGTTTCTTTACCGAATTCGACATGATGCGCATTCAAAACACCCGCGATGTTGATCCCTGGTTTACATCCGGTTGCTAGTGAGTGACGCGGTGCTGCAACCAATAGTTGGCTGCAACGTCACGGTCGCGTCCCGGATGGGAATCTTACACAGTGCTATTTCTGAGCCCCGGGACGCCTCTGGGCACTGACAGTTCGAAAATGCGCATAATGAATGTTGGTGTGACATCAAAATGAGTCAGAAACACAGATTTTTAAGGTCTAAAAGTTACGTTGTGTGTCTTTAAGTAATGCTTATTAGACTGTTAAGCATAAATATAGGTTAAAAGGGATAAATGTTTACACTTTACAATAAGGGTAAAAAAAAATTAAAAAGTTAAATATGGTAAAATTTAATAATGTAAAAAAAAAAGTACAAAGGGATAAATGTTTACACTTTACAATAAGGGTCCAAATAACATTCAGTAATGGTTAACTATGGTTAAGTAATGCTTATTAGACTGTTAAGCATAAATATAGTGTTACCAAAGGGATAAATGTTTACACTTTACAATAAGGGTCCAAATAACATTCAGTAATGGTTAACTATGGTTAAGTAATGCTTGTTAGACTGTTAAGCATAAATATAGTGTTACCAAAGGGATAAATGTTTACACTTTACAATAAGGGTCCAAATAACATTCAGTAATAGTTAACTATGGTTAAGTCATGCTTTTGAGACACTCACATGATTAAGGGCCATCAGGTCAGGCTTCTAATGTGAATTAATACCTTACTTAACATGAAGTAAGGGGTACCAGATAATATACACAGCACAGTATTAGTAAATGATTATCTAAGATATTAATAAATGGCTCATTGATGCCCATCCAGATAACATACAATGTAAAGCGAAGGCTTTGTCAATGCATTAGTTAGCTGTAGACTTGTCACGATACCAAATTTCTGTTTCGATACCGATACCATCTTGTATTTCGATACTTTGATACTTTTTAAAAAGGTAAACCAAACTCAATATTTCTTTTATTTGTGTTATTGTTCTTGAAGTCTTTATTTTAAAATAATCAAATAAAGAAGTAAAATCTTCAATTTAAAACACAGAGAACCAGTAATATAAAGCAATGCCAAATTAAAATCAAAATCATTCTATACATTAAACATTATATGGACATAATAAGAAAAATAAATTGTAAAAATATCTAAATAAATTACATATTGTAAGGCTTTTAGAATATTTTTTTTAATGTGTTTCAAAATGTTTTTTCATTTAATGTTGTGTCTCAATAATTTATTATATGAAACATTAAATGGGTATGAGGTAATGTCTATAAAATCATGTTTGTGTGACCGACTTCATTATAACATCAGTCAAGTTGTATTAATAATTATAATATATATATAATAATTGAACATATCATCAGTCAGTTCATTTCTGTCACCATTTTTAAACTTATTTAAACATTTAAAGGCTGTAATAACTTTGAAAAAAATTAAAAATGTATTTATTAACCGTTTATGTGTCGTATGGAGGCTTCTGTAGGTTTCTACTGGGCTGGAAGAGGTTTTGTGCTTTTTACTTTGACATAACTGAACAACATCAGCACCAGTCGTTCCTGACTGAAGTCACTAAGTCCGCGTAGTTTTCCTTTAGAGGAAAAAAAAAAAGATGACGGCTTTGGAAAAGCCCGTGTTGATAAAGTAGGGGCTCAAAGTACAGTTTGGAAGTATTACGGATTCAAAGCTAATGATGAAGGTGAGCCGTTGAACACTGAAGCACCGCAGTGAAAGCGATGCTACAAAGTCCATCTTGCTAACGGAGGCAACACTTCAAACTTCAGGTATCCGCGGCAGCGTCCACTCGCCATGAACCAGCCTGTCTGCTACCTGACGTCTCCTCCTCCTCCTCCTCAGTGAAGGTGCTTTACTGAGAGCCGCATCATCAACTACGTCACACTCACTGCTGGCCTCGCCGCTCTTAAAGAGACAGGCTCCAATTTACCAATTTAGCTGCGTTTTTTTTCTTTTTAAAGTACCGTTTCTTTTTAAATGCTGGTATAGTACTGTTTTAAACGCTTTAGTATTGTGGTACTATACTGGTACCGGTATACCGTGCAACCCTAGTTAGCTGTTAGTTAAAGGTTGAATATGGAATACGGACAGAACAGTGACATCACGTGTGTCTAGGTTGTAGTTGCAACGGCAGAAAAACAACTCCAGCCGCTGGGATGCCAGGCTCGCTGCCGATACGCAAGTGACCAACAGTCTGCAGCATGTCCAACAAGTAACGCAGCGGAGTTTAGAACTGACAGCTAACGTTAGCCATGTTAGCAAACAAGCTAGCTTACCGATCCAGGAAGAAAGTCGCCATTTCCGTGTTTTGACTCCGTGGAAAACGTTTATGTGGGTCAATTTAGTGAAGTCTTCACCTAAATTTACTCCAGGTTTTGCTCTTCTCAGGTCACTCCTCCTCAGAAACAGATAACAACATCTCCAGGGCTCTGAAGCAGCTGCTTCACTCGGCATTTCCACGGTTTTCCTCTGTACAAGCCTGACTATGACCAAAATATTGTTTCCATACAGAGATCGTATTTGGCAACCTGCAATGGCGGCGTGTATTGGCTTATAGACGTAAATAAAATGCCATTATCGAACCCGTAAAAAATTATTTTATAATTATTTTTAGGCAAAATATAATTTTTCTGGGAAATGTTGTACTTTCATTCTGTACACCCCCAAACGACCTGTGGAGGTATTATTTTTGAAAAAATATAGCTTTTAATAAAAATGCTCCATATTCAACCTTTAATGTTTATTCACTCCAAATAAACACCACTGCTAAACCATTACTAAAGACATTATTAAGGGCTTACTAACAGTCCAACTAAAATGGTTATTAATGCTGAGTAATGCATACATAATGGTAATTTATTATATAAATCAAACTTATCAATGCTTAATAATGCATTAAGGAGTTTGGGAAGTAAGCATTTTTTAACTTCTAATTAACACATTAACCAATATGCTAACTAATGCAAAGTAATAGTTAATAAAAGTTGTTCATGTATTATTAAGCAGTTAATTAATGCTTAATTATGCACTAACTAACGTTTATTAAGGGACCCTTATTGTAAAGTGTTACCAGTTGCGCTTCAATAACCCTCGGCCACCCTGTGACCACCCCTAAAGAAAATCTCTGCGGGCACCCCTGCAACAAAGGTGTCAGCCGCGTGTCCGAGGCGTCCAAAGCATCACCAGATGAGAAGTTGAGCTTCGATTAACTTTATGGTAATTAGCTTTAGTGCGGTTAAGCGGCAACCAATCAGAGTAGGTGTCCTTTGATCTAGCGGGCCCAAAGAACAATGCAACTTTGGTTCCTAGAACACACCTGTTCCGTCATGGATGCTGAGAGCCTGATTATCTGTGTTCAGGCTCATCCCATCATCTTTAATGTTCTTCTTTTTGGCTGCCGGGACTAAAGTAAAAAGAAAAACCCTGCTGGACGTCCAACCTTAAGTACGGCTGACACTGTCTCTGTCCAGCCACAGCTCCAGTACCAGCCGAGGAAACCTCCTGCATCCAAACCCAGCGACAGCGTCTTCTTCAGGTGTACAGCAACATCACAGCGATGTCATCCACATCCATGATGAGTCCACATGATTTTAAAGGTTAAATGCGCATAATATAAAAAAAAAGACTTTTCACAACACGGTGAAGAGTCAACAGAGTGTGTTCAGTGGGAGGCTGCGTCAGGTTCGCTGTAGGACGGAGAGATACAGAAATTCATTCCTGCCAGCAGCCGTCACCCTAAACAACAAGACTGACTGACTTTTTTGTTTATTAAAAAAAAATGAATAAATAAATTTTAAAAAATACTTTTTCGCTACGAGACTGGTGTGTTTTCCAGCTCCTGAGTATTTTTCTTTAGACCTATAGACACACACACGGACTCACCCATGCACACTCCTCACCATGTCTCAGCTGCAGCGCAGAGAGGAAAAGGGAATAAAAAAGAATAAAGGAGAGGGGAGGGAGGGAGGAGGGGGAAAAAAAAAAAAAACACAAGGAGAAAAAAAAAAAAAAAAAAAAAGAAAGGGAAAAAAAGAGGGAGAAAAGGAGAGAAAAAAGAAGGGAGAGGGGGGGAAAGGGCGGGAAAAACACAAGCGATTATTATTAATGACTAAGGAGAAGAAGAGACGGGAATACAGAAAAGAGGGGGGGGGGGAAAGGGGGGAAAGGAGAGGGGGGGGAACAGAGAAAAGAAAGGGGAAAAAAAAATTTAACGAGCGGCCCAGGAAAGAGGCAATCAAAATAACACAACACATAAAAGAACTAAAAACGTTTTTTTATTGGGGAGACTAAAAGGGGGGGGGAAAGAAAAAGGAGGTAACGAGGGGAGAAGCCTGGTGTCTGCTTGTCTTTTGTTTCGTGTCATACAGGACTTCCCTCCCTCCCTGTGCAGCGTTTTATACATTTCTCTGATAAACATATGAACTAAAAATACATTAAATCGTTAAAACGCACCGGTTCTGCATAATTGTGAGAAAATGACCAAGATGCAGATGCACGTTCTGCTCCTTCCATTTGCACAGTTTGTGAATTTGTGTTAAGTTTGTGTGTGCAGCAAGTTTCATATGTCAGTGTTGGGCAGCTTGGAGAATAATGTGAAGTTGTTCTACATTGAATGAAGCTTCTTCACCAAACTAGCAGATGAAGTGTGCCTGGACTGATTCTACCAGGCCAAACGGGACGGGCTGGGTGATTGTGCGCGGAGATTCTTCCGTTTCTTCTATAAACAAAGATCACAGAAACAGCTGCTGGTGCAGTGTTGACTCCGTCTTTTCTCTGTTGCAAAGTTTGAAGCTGTATTCTGACTTTATTCTCATCCTTGCTTTTTTGTTTGTCATATTTTAGTGTGTTTCAAAGTTGTAAAAGTCTGATCTTCCTGTGGTGGATAAATCATAACACCACTTGTTAATTGTTAGATGGTGATTTTGATTTACGTTCATGATTTTTTTTTCCGTCCTGTAGTTAATGACCACGCAAAACGTCCTACAGTACGTTTTTTTTTTTTACCTGACCTTATTTTTAGGAGTATATACATGCATTTACTCACTGGTTAAGTTTCTGCATCACTTTCAGTCCTTCGGAAGATATTATGTAGAGTCACCCCCGGCATGCATCCTGTAAAATGGCATAAAAGGGGCAGCCACGATATAAGACATTATCTGCACCAAAACTCCTTGATTTTCGCCAATACTTTGAGTAGAATGGACGAGTATTATTGTCCTGTGAGTTCAGATTATTTTTTACATTAGTTATCAGGGTGTTCTACACACTTTTGGGCCGCGGGTTTACGGTGCGTGCTTCCGTAGTACAGCTGAGAAGAGCAGCTGCTACCCAAACAACAAAAATACAATTTGCGAAACTGAACTCACAGGACAATAGTACTCATTCATTTGTTCATTCTACTTAAAAGCATTGATGAAATCAAGCAGGTTTACTGCAGATGTCTTATATAATGGCTGCCCCGTCTCCGCCATTTTACAATATGCATGCCGGAGGGCGACTCTACGTAATATCTTCTGAAGGACTCAAAGTGATGCAGAAACTTTATCGGTGAGTAAATGCACGTATATATCCTAGAAATAAGGTCCAGTTTGAAAGAAATAAAGTTATCCTTTAAATGAGGGGGAGGTGAGCATCAGCAACACAGCTGTCAATTAGTCCGCTTTGTGGCTCCTTTAAATTACGAGTGTGAGTCAACTTTGACATCAGTCACGTAAAGAGTTGGTCACTGTCCTGCTTGTCGCGCAGCCTCGAGTATCTTTACCGCTTTTGGTCTGAGCGTAGGAGGTGAAATGACAATTCATAAAGGTTCACTCGCTGAATCTACTCTGAAGCTCAGTTGAAATGCAAGCAGTAGAGAACTGGAATAACAGTTTAGCGCTGAGTAAGCCCTGGCTCATTCAGCTCTGGATGTTTTTTAATCAAAATGCACATTCAGAGGACAAAGACAGCATTACTGATGAAGTCTGACATTCTCCCATAGAGGTTTAATTTCTTCAAAAGTTTGTTTCTGACGCTTAAAAAGCATGTTTAAAGATTGTTCATACATTTTGAACCCTTTCCCTATTTGGATCAGCAAAATACAGCAGAATAACATGGACTCAGCATCTTCTTAAAAGTACCTTTCCGAAGTTTGTTGTTTTGAAGAACCAGACCAACGATGATGGCTATAAAGAAAACAGTCAGACCAGCCAGAATCCCCCCCAGCAGCTTTGTGTTCTCGTCAGACTTTTCTGAAACAGAATTATTAAGTTATTGGTGGACCGAGATGGGGATAACTAGTGGTTATAATAAAAGAAATCTTACTTTGAGAATCACTATTGACGTCATCTAATTCATGGGAGTCTTAATGGAGAAAACAGTCTGTGAATACCAGGAAATGATAAAAGACTAAAAAACAGAATAAAATATGTCATTGTCATCTTACCTTTCACATGTAAATGTACCACATTGAGAATTACGCGTCCATCTCCGTAGAATCCACAGACATACAGTCCAGAATCAGATATTTCCACCTCTTTGATTTTGAGAAACATGATAGAGAAGTTGAAACCCATTTCAAAGAATCCACTTTTAGGTCTGTGGCAGTAATCAGGTGTGCTGTGAACACCATACATGAAAGAGATGCAGCTGATGTCGGTGGTGTTGACCAGTCTGTACCAGAACGCAATAGAACTTTGTTTGGAGACATTGGAGCACAGCAGTGTAACGTTTTGACCAGGATGGACCCGCATGGTCTGAGACCCAGAAACTGAGACAGAGATCCAACCTAAAACAGCAGGAAACAAATTATTCATTTCTAGCTTTTAATACACTTTTTGGGGTTCCGTATAATTCAGCGCTAGAACTTACTGAAGCTGCAGAGAACCGAAGCTGTTATCCAGGGGAAGGTCTTCATGGTGTGTTGACTGCAGCAAAGCGTCGTCTGCTAATGCACTGAAACCCAGTCAGGATGCTTGCAGTGTCAAGAAGAGGCGGAGAGTGTTTTTGCCTGAACTGAATATATTAATGACACAAAGGTCCAGTTCCTTCAGGAAATATCAGATTTAAACATTTGCAAACACACCTGTACAGTGATGCTCAGGTAGAAATGAGGATCAATTATTTAAACAGGATAAAAATAATTTTAACAAAACAAAAATATAAGGGTTTATAAAGCAAAGCTATGAAGAAAGTGCATGAAAATAAATCAACTCAACAGATTAAACAGGGCAAATCTTGATTTGAGATGTCTGTAAATAGGATGCGTTAGATGTTGACATATGAAACATACATTTCTAACATAAAATGGGATTCAATAGCGTATGCCTTCCTCATCTTCAATCAGCAAATCCTGCAGGAGGCATGCGATGTAAATTTAATATCATGATTCATATCAACATAAAGGTTTTTATCAAGAGATTAATATTAGCTTACTTTAATAAGAATATAAAACACTTTATTGTTTAAAGTTATTGTCTATGATTTGAAAGTTTGATTATTATTAATAACCTCATTTAGATGGTGGTTATGGTCAATCTAAACTATATGAAGAGCAAAAATAAAAAAATAAATAAATCCACTCAAATGGCTGCAGGGCTGCAGAGATGTTGACCAATGGAAGCTTCTATTGGTCAGTGTGTCTCTTCTCTCTACTCTTATCCCTTCCACTCTCTCTCGTTGAAACTCCCCCATTGCTTTTTTCATTCATTTCTCAACTGATTCTCAAATCGCAGACTATAGCTTTAAGAACACATCCAAACTTGCTTGGTTAAAGAGAGATCACTATTGTAGAAACGGATCATAAAAAGGGAAATCTGCAGGTTAAAATGATACTGTGTAACTTTTGGCCACTTGGGGCTAAACCCATAATTTTGGCAAAAGTAAACAGTCTCGCTCTGTGTTTTGTAACAGACCAGGGGTCTCATTTATAAAACTGTGCGTAGGACCTTTACTAAAAGTGGACATACGCCCAAAACCAAAGTTTGCGTATACCAAAAAATATTCAGATTTATAAAACCATGCATACTCACAGATTCAAGCAATTTCCCCTTTATAAATCACACTCTTCCTGGAAGTTTGCGCAGGTGAATTTGGCCTCGCCCCCTACACGCCCACATTCTACCATAAATGGTCAATGCTAAGTACCTCATGGATGTTTCTGCATATAAATGAGCCAGCTGATCTGAGGGATTTAAAGCTTAATCGTGGCGACTGAAAAGACAATAAAACGCAATTTTGCAGAGACTGAAGTGGAGGTGCTTGTTGGTGAAGTGGAGCCTCACAAAATCATTTAATTTGGGCGTCACAGGAAACACAGATAAAGGAAAGTCTGCTGATGGGAGCAGGTTGTTGTGGGTGATAATGTAACAGAGGTCTGTTCCAGAAGTCGCGTTGTGGAATTGTGGAGGAAACGCTGTGTCAGTGTGACTGTGCAGAACACCTGTTTGGTGTTGTGTTCGTTCACCACTGCAGCAATGTGCTGTCACTTCTGTTTATCTGTGATTCCACTGTTAAGTCCAAATAAAATGTTTTTATGAGCTACCGCCTCACCAACAAGCATCTCCACTTCTTTCTCCATGAAAATGCATTTTATTGTCTTCTGGGGACCCGTCAAGATTTTGAGTAGGTGACTGAGGACACTTTCGTCCCAGAATTTAGTTCAGTAGGTGGCGGTAATGCTCCCTGAAATGGGTAACAAAC
The DNA here is from genome assembly GCA_023101725.1 of Atherinomorus stipes. Lineage (NCBI taxonomy): Eukaryota > Metazoa > Chordata > Actinopteri > Atheriniformes > Atherinidae > Atherinomorus > Atherinomorus stipes. The sequence continues at coordinate 24,175 of JALJCO010009692.1, forward strand.
TGCCATAAAACTCAAGAGAAGAAGAAGAAGAAGACACTTGCAGTCCGCACGACATTTTTACTCCGGAGGCCTCTGATGACGTCACCCAGACAGTTTTGGTGCACATTTTATGGTAGAATTAGAGCTTTTCAGTTGTAAGACATGGCCATTATTCAGTTCTTAGCAAGAAAAAAATATGCAATTTTGACGCTTAATTCCACCTTAGAAAGGTGTGGGAGGGGATGAAAGGGATTACTTTACCAGAAATCTATATGCTTTTAGATCAACTAGAGTAATTTAAAAGTTTTTTCTTTTAATTGACAACTACAGGAGTATTTCAGTTTATAGCAAGAACATACCAGTATGCCTATTCTGAGGCCAATTTTAGCTGAATCCTCTTTAAAGTAATCAATATCCATTGAAATGACATTTAACTTATGACTGAATATATAAATCATATTAACTGGATGTCAAAAGGCAACACACAGCCAGGACAGTAAAGTGGGAACATCCCTGAAAATTGTTTCAACTCATCTCGTCATCTGCACCAGTAATTTATCAGTTTAAAAGGGGGTTTCATGTAATCATTAGACACATAATTTCCTCTTATGGCACAACCAAATAACTGTGTTTACTTCAGTAGTTCTGAAAATACAGTAACAGTAAACAAACAAACAAACAAAAAACCTAAATAAATGTGACATCATCCTCTCCTGTCCATGTCTGTATCTGACGGCCCTTCATCAAAACTTCTCCACTGTCCTTACTCCCGGTATGGGAGGAGCTCTGTGGTAGCAGCTGTACTGGCAGCCATGTTGGTTTCCACAGGAGATTCAGGGATTTCTCAAATATGCGTAAATGTGTCAAAGTAACCCCCGGGGCATGTTTTATGGGGAGGGAATGACATAATAACATAATAAAAGCTCAAAAAAGTCCATTTTGCATGTTACCCCCCCTTTAAAGCAGTAATGTGTCACAAAAGCACAGTTTCGTGTCTAGTTTTAGGGGGGGGGGGCACAGTGAGGTCACGCCACTCGCATGCCTATAGACCACAGCCAGACCATCCACCATTGCAGCGGGGGCATTTCTGTACATGTGTAATTAGAACAGATGAGAATCAGACTTTTTTCTTGACAACATGGAGGAAATCTGGAAGGACATCACATTCCTGGTTGTTGGAACATCAGAGGAAAACCTTGATGTGGAAATAAGCGAATAAGAAGATCACAGACATTTATTTCATGAAGATTTCTGCCGTCTGTGACAAAACTGGACACCACTGCCGCCACTGTGTATCAGAGTGTTTGTATCGGGAGGAATATCGGACACACAGAGCAGGAGAGGAATAACTTGCTGCCACGGCGGAGAAAACACTGGATTTAATCCCCAACAACAAAAACACTGTAAATTATGGTGAACACTCATTAATCTGACACTTTTTTTCACTTATCTATGCTCCTGAAAATGATGCATCGCATAGCATTATTATGCTAGCTAATGCTAACAGAGGCAGCTGTGGTGTTGCTGGGAGTTCATGACTAATCTGGGAGATATTGTGAAATATAAGGTTATTTGCTCTGATCAGGGCAACGTTGGGACAGTTCAGTCAGAAACACAAATGGATCAGGAAGACGGTGTCCTGCAGCCTTTAGTTTTATCTGCAGGACATGTGAAGGCTACGTGGTCTGTACAGTCCTGAAACAATACCAAAAGCCAAATATGGGATAAAATAGAAAAGTAACCACCTTTGAAAGAGTTTAGTTTTTTAAACTTTGATAAGTATTCACGAAATGTGTGTGTTACTCCGGTGTGGCTTGTCATTAAAGCCAGTTTCTGGAGATGAATAATAGTTTAAATTAATGATCCTATGTAAAAATAAATAAATATCAGAATACTTTAAAGATGTCTGGATAACATACCTATAGGTTATCATGACCTTAGACGACTGTCCAACGTTGTAAATCCAGATATTCATGCTGCTTTCCATGTTGGTAGATACGAGGTAATTGGGACTAGTCCCCACCTTAATGGCAGCCCCGCAAGATGGCGCCACACACAAAACCCGCGGTGGATCAGTCTATATCAGTGCCGAATAGTGATGTGTCATGCTCACAAGAGCTCGCTCCCAGTATTTTTAGGAGATAGCAGTACTTCGTTTTGATTGCCACTCTGGAGGCCATGCGGCTAGTCAGATGTGAGCATGTAGGTTTGTAATGGACAATAGTCTCACGCACATCCCAGGAGAATGAATGAACTGGGTGCTGGATGCAAAATGGAGTACAAATTGGAAGAATAGAGATTGTCAGACGAAGGGCACAAGCCCAAAACGTCATGCATTAAACTCTTCTGAGGAGCATTCCCTGGTGTGCAGATTTCTATTCTTCCAGCACATAGGCTTGTACAAATTTATGAAAATAGAGAGGAAAGCTATGTTCCATTGCAAGTGAAGAAAGGAGTTAACAGAGAGAGTGTGTTTGCGTGTGTGTGTGTGTGTGTGTGTGTGTGTGTATGCGCTGCGTTGCCTTGTAATATAACCCTGTGACACATGAAAGTTAATTTTGTTGTGTTCGTGTATTGTGTATTTTTTATTCACCTGCCCAAGGACTGCTGATGCTAATTAGCTTGCTAACTATAATCCAATTTATTGACCTCTGTTGCTACATATGTTCATTAATACGTACTGTCCCTATCAAATAAATAAATAAATAAAAAGTTTGAAGATAGAATATATACACAGAATTGTTAGGCTTCTCATAAAAATACTGAATTCAAAAAACAGGTTTTTACACAAAAACCATTAGTTAATTGCAACATAAAGGGAAATATAGGGCCACAAATATCTTAAATAAAGAGCCGAAAGGGAGTCGAAAGAGCCGGTTCTTCTTTGGGAGCCAAATCAAAAGAACCGGCTCTCTGAAAAGAGCTGAACTTCCCATCACTAGTGCTGAGATGTTATAGATTGCTCTGTTAGAGATTGAGAGCAATACTCATTTTGGACATCTGATTTAAAGGAAAAGTTTCTTTTTTTTCAACCTGGACCTCATTTCTAGGAGTTTATATGTGCACTAACTCCCCAGTAACATTTCTGTATCACTCTGACTCCTATGTGAGACATTTAGATTTTTTTGCGATCAGCGTATGTCCATATAATGGGAGGAAGCGGGGCAGCCAGAGCGGGCCTCTATAAGAGGTATTATCTGCCGCAAAACTCCTTTAATTTCATCAAAACTTACTAATGAATGAACAAACGAACGAGTACCATTGAACTGTGACGTCAGCTTTTGCTCTTTGTTTGTTATTGGGGTCATTCAACACACTGCTGGTCGCGCGCGCCCCCTTGACACGCGTTGCCATGGTAACGCTGACAGCCGGAAGTAGCTTGCCGGACAAACAACAACAAACCTAGCACAACTCATCACTCCTGCTCTGTGACGGTCGGTCCATGTTTGAGCAACATGGCAGAATATCTCTCCGATTTTGAAGACAAAAATGACGACTTTGAATATGATGGACGTCCTTATCAATTTGAGCCAGAGTACACAGATGAGGAGCTCACTGAAAGGAGGCGGCGGAAGCAGAGAGAAGAGCAGCTGGCCAGAGAGCAAGACACTGCTGCACGTCGGCGAACAGATGATACCTGGTGGTGTGTGTGTGGACAATGCTTAGTTATGCCAACAGAGGAGGCTTAGATTGAGATTTAAGGACCAGGAGACACACGTCTGGATGTTTCCAGGATGTCTCACTATGATAGAGGATTTCTCTCCTCTGATCAACCGGACTGAGGTAGAGACTTTTTTTCGTATCCCAGAAATAAACTGGAAGACCAGCCAAGGCCTGCAGGACCGAACGGGCAACTTTCTTTTGAGTAAGTAGTCTGGACACACGTCTAAACGTGATGAGTTGTGCTGGGTTTGTTGTTGTCCGTCCGGTAAGCTACTTCCTGCTCTCAGTGTTACCACGGTAACGCGCATCAAGGGGGCCAGTAGTGTGTTGAATGACCCCAATAACAAACGAAGAGCAAAACTTGACGTCACAGTTCAATGGTACTCGTTTGTTTGTTCATTCATTAGTAAGTATGATGAAATTAAAGGAGTTTTGCGGCAGATAATACCTTATATAGAGGCCCACTCTGGCTGCCCTGCTCCCTCCCATGATATGGACATACGCTGATCGCAAAAAAATCTAAATATCTCGCGTAGGAGTTAGAGTGATACAGAAATGTTACTGGGGAGTTAGTGCACATATAAACTCCTAGAAATAAGGTCCAGGTTGAAAAAAAAAAGAAACTTTTCCTTTAAATCCAACTATAGCATCTTTGATCGATAAACATCATTCTGGAACCTTTGTGAGTCCGGGTATGATATATTTTCAATTACACATCTACTGTGTCACAATTAGGTAATTAAAGCGAGAGTAACCATTAATCCAGTCAAATAGACAAAAACACATTTATTATATTTGTTTATTTTACAAATGTATTGCTGTAAAATTCAAAACATCTTTTATGTTTTCCAGGAGACTGTGGTTCGGTGGTTTTTCCATTTAAAACTTTAGCAAGGAGAGTTTTACAGGAGTTGTTCTCTTGGTCTCCACAACAATGACTCATGATGTTTGTGGTCAGTGCCAACGTCTTCCTGTGGTAAAGACTCATACAGATGATGATTGTCATTACAGTGTTCTAAATGATTCTGTTATTTATTTTAGATCTATAAAACAGTTCTGCACCAACACTGAAATTGCTCCGTTATAAATAAGCCGGTCAGACTTCACAGATTCTTTTCAGACTTTTCTCACCAGCAGTGAAGTCCTGCTGGTCTCACATGTCAACAGACCACACTGTGCTGCCACTTCCTGTGTAGAGATGCATCTCTCACCTCTGCAAAAAGCAGGGGCCTCATTTATCAACCGATCTTTCACACAGTTCTTTTTTAGAATTTTAACCATTTAAATGCTGGCTTGAATATTTGAATGAGTAAATCATCCATTACAAAAAAAAACACAAAATCATAATTATTTTTCATAAAACAAATCATGGTGGAGCGTTGGTGGTCGACAGAGCCTCAGATACGTAAAAGATTAACAATTTTTTTTCTAAGTAGCTTCAGATACAAAGGCTTGTGGCCAAAAGTGTCCCATTGACTTCATTGAAAACGAGTTTTTTGATTAACAGTTATACAAGTTTTAAACAATTCATTCTTTCATACCAGCATTTTATTTGAAAGAGAAATAGTCATATCTGACATCTTTACAGGATTCCTTCAGATTCAACTGTTTTACCACTGTAGGCGACACAGAAAGTTCAGGTATTTTCAAGTTATATCATGGAGCTGTGAGGCTACTTGGAGTCATCAAGTGTGATTTTTTTGTGTGTGTGTGCATGTGTGTGTGCATGCATGCACATATTCGTGTGTATTGGGTGTGCATGTGTTTGAGAGTATGGTTTTGTAAGCATGCACTGATCATTTCAGGGGTTAAAAGGGCATCTTGTCAAGAAGTGCATAAATGAAAACATGACATTCTGGCTTTGGTGTTTTCACAAACAAAAACATTGATACGTGTGTTTACGCACCTGGCTGCTATAACAGCCAAAAGCCCCGTTTCCACCAGCGGGTCTGGGTCGGGTGGGGCGGGTCGGTCCACGTTTTTTTCGTCTTCACAAAAAAAAAATGGGGGGGGGGGCCTTATAATCGACCCGACCCGGCCTACTTTTTTGGTCCCCTTGGGGGGGGGAATAAAATAAACGAGGCGGAGGAAAGGGGGGGGGAAAAAAGAAAGAAGCAGGTTGATCATAGAAAAATCCGCCACCTCCCGCGGGGCGCAGCGTAAAAAAAAAGAGGAGTGATTCCTTTCTGTTTCTGTTGGGTGTGGTGTCGGTGTTATTGGGTAAAGGGGTGTGATGGGGTGGTGGTATCACATAACGCGGAGGGGCGGTAGCGATCTTCTCTGCCTCCAGAGTAAGGGTGTAGGGGGGGGTGGGGGGACAAGGGGGGAAATCAACACCCCAACCCAAAACCCCCGACTGGCCGGGCGGGGCCAGAGACGACCCCGAGCCGAGAGGGGGGAAGGGGAAAGATAAACATGCAGCTTCATTTCACTAGTCAGCAGAGCAAAGGAAAGAACTAAGTGAAAATGAAGCGGTGTTTCACAGCAGATGAAGCGTTGGATGTGGTTATGCAGCCTTTATCTGGCAGTCTGACCCAGACTACTCACTGGAGTCTTCCACTTCTGACAGCAACCTCTCCACTTTCAGAAGAATAAAACGAGCTGAGAATCCCCCAATCCAAACAGTGAGACTGCTTTGTCTGGTTAGGATCTTTTGTAGCTGTATATTTCACTTTAATCTCCCTTACCAAAAAGTAGTACTGTATATGCAAGTGTACAGTACTACTGTACACTTGCATTGCAGGTTAATTCTGCAGTGTAGAGTCCTCCATCTTGAGGCCAGAATGACAAAAGCATTCTCCACCACCATTCTTGCTTGACACAACCTGCAGTTGAAGATCCTCTTCTGGTAATCCAGTTGAGAGGCAGGGTATGGTAGTCTACCCACATGTATGACGCGAAACCTGTAGTTCGCATCAGCCAGAGCCATAAGAACCATTGTAAAGTTTTTTTTGTAGCTGAAATAAAGACTGCCTAATCGTGGTGGTTTTTCTATGACAACATGTTTGCCATCGTGGGCACCCAAACAATGAGGAAAGTTCCACTTCTCCCTGAAACCTTGAGCAATTTCCCTCCATGTGTCCTCGGTTGGTGGGGGTAGGTACTGCTCCATCATCACTTGCTCAATGGCTTTGAAGACCATGTACACTGAGTTTCTGACAGTTGTCTCTCCAAGGCGATAACTAAAAGCCAGGCTCACAAATGATTCACCAGATGCTAGTGTTGTAGTACTCGAGATCGGTCTTATTTTTAGGTTCTCGGTCTCGTCTTGGTATCGACAGCATTTTGTCTCGGTCTTGTCTCGGACAAGGCGGTCTCGGGTTTTTTGAACGAGACCGGTCGAGACAATTACTGATCGGCTTTGTCCGTGCTTTATAATAAGAGTAAAAACAAAAACAGTTAATAAAAACTTAAAATCATTTGTAGTGTAACCATTCCCCCCCAGCAGCAGTTGCTACCTGCCTGCTGCCAGTGTGACTCTGACACACCCCCTGCACGCGCTCTCTCTCAAAGTAGAAACGCGCGAGACGACAGGAGGAAAGCAGCTGCGTCAACTTGTAGGAGAGATGTCTGCCAACTCGGCTGTAATAAAATATGGCTTTACACAACACAAAGAGTTAATTTTTCAAGGGAAACGGAAGCACTCGGCAGTGGGCTAATTCTGCAATGCTCTGCTCACGGAAACAGCAGGGACGACGTTGACTTTTACCGTCAGCTCGAAAGGAAACATAAAGACAGGTAAGCTAACAGTTGCCATAACAAACATTAATTAGCGACACGCTATATCAAGTCTAGATACATTAATAACTCCCCCATCCAGAGACAATAAACAAAAAATAAGGTTTGCCCTTTCCATGGTCGTTTTAGGCATTTATTTTGATAATTGTCAAAGCATCAATCAAACTATATTAGCCTACAGCTAGGTTAGCTTGCTAAAGATAGATTTCACAGGGATGTCCCGATACCACTTTTTTTTTGCCAACCAAGTACAAGTACAGTGACATAAGTACTTGATGATACCAAGTACCAAAATGAGTAATTGTTTATTTATTTATTTATTTATTTATTTTATGACGGGAAGCATCTCTGTATGCTCGGGTGATGCAGGCATTAGAGCTTGGGAACGTGATGTCACATCGCAGTTCATTGTGTTTTTTGTAGACACTCCATCTTTATAATAGCTAATAAGTGTGGTCAAAACGGTTATCTTGTGATCTTTCAGATATATTTTCAACTATGGTGAAAACTAGTGTTTTAAACGACTACAGTTTTCACGTCTGACATGGCATACCGGACATGGTTTTAGTTCATTTTCCTTTTTTTTTTTATCTTAACTTGTCCTGTCCACCATCAAAGCGAGATGAATGGAAGTCTGATTGCCTTATTTTGTTGAACAGTTTTTCTTTACCAAACGGAGCTTTATGAACATAAGGCTCCACTTGATATCCTGTTTATTCATTTTATTTTATTTCTTTAATTAAACATTTGTCTATAACAGCATTCCATACCAAACTGCTGGGCTTGACAAGGGAGAAATGAAAGTTAACAGAGGTAATAATAGAAAGTGGAACATAGAGAAAGGAGTAAGGAAGAGGAAGAGAGAGAGGGAGAGAGAAGAGAGAAAACATTAGGGATGCACCGATGCATCGGCTGGACATCGGTATCGGCCGATGTTTGCCTTGTTAACTGCCATCGGCCAATAAAAATGACATTTGCCGCTGGCAGTGGCCGATTATTATATAGCCTATATATATAAATGATTTACATGTGTCATCTACGCTGTGCTTAAGAAAAACTCTTTTTTCCCCCTCTTTTGGGCGGGTGGGGGGAGATACTGGTAGAAGGCATCCGCGCACTTTCCTCAGTAGAGAAACAAAGATGGTGGCGGTCGTGTGGCAATATTTTACCGTTTAAGAAAAAGATCAGCGTTACGCAGTTTGCAGTACATGCTTCACAAATATTTTTTATTTGGCCATGAAAATAATCTTCTCAATGAGTATGTTTTTGTTTATTAGGCTAAAACCACTCAATTTTGTTGGGCAATATACTGAAGCATTCTTTTTAGTGATTATCAGTCCCAGGTTTTGAAAAGTTTTCAGAAAAGAGCTTGTTATAACTAACGTCAACCACAAAGTGACATTGTTGTTTCTGTTTCATAAATTGGTCTGATTGAATTTGTGCTCATTCAAGGATAGACTGATGAAGAGCTGAAAGACTTGTAAATTTCTGTGGCACAAAGGAAGTAATAAATAAAAATAGAAAACATCGGCCATCGGCCAAGTTGTTATGTTAAACATCAGTATCGGTATCTGCCCAGACTTTCACAATCGGTGCATCCCTAGAAAACATGAATCCACTTACACAGTTCACTGGTACATCTGTACAGCAATCCCTAAACAACATTCCAAGGTCTCTGTTGGAAAACAAAACAAGCAATCCCCTACAGGAGGACCCGCAGGTGGCTTGAGTATCCTCAGATCATACAAACACACGCAGAACTACGCAGAGAAGAGGTACAACCTAGTCAGCGCAACGGGAAGCAGAGAAGAGGTAAAACCTAGTCATCGCAATGGGAAGCAGTGTCACAGTGTCAACATGCATAATAAAGTGTGCTCCATGGTGATACAGTCATGCAGATGCAGCCTCGTCTCTGCAAGGAGGAGGAAGCCCGCAAGGCTCACGACCCAGGGCCCCCAGCAGCCACCCAGAGGCCCAGATCCCAGCCACCCCACCCAAAGAACGGACATGCATCCCCCAAAGGGTGGCAAAAGGCGGCCCCAGCCGGAGCCCCCCGTGGTCTGGGGGCCCAGGACCCAGCGGGCCAAGACCAGCAGCTGCCGACCCCACCAAGCGCCGGGCACCCCCGGGGCAGATACAGCGTCGGGCCCAGGGCCCAAGCGCCCAGGAGCAGCCCCCCCCACCCGACCCGGGTGGCCCAACCCAAACCCAGGAGGACCGGACCCCCCAGACGACACCCTCCCAGGGCAGGCCAGCCCCCACCCCAACGTCCCTGCCCCACACACCTGACACCACTGCTACCACCCCCTACCCCACCACCACACACACACTCCCCACACTCAAACCCCAACACCCACATGCACTCCCCCTCACACACATACACCCGCCCGCTCCGCTCTCCGACCTTACATACCCACACTCACTCCCTCCCTCCACCCCCCAACACTCTTCTCCCTCTACCGTCCACGCATACCCCCACCTCCTGATACCCTCTAACACACACATGCACTCCCCCCACATAACTGCACCAACCCCTCCCTCCACCCCACACATACGCCCCCACCTCCTTATACCCACAATACCCCATACAATCCCCCCTTACATGTCCGGCCCTGCCCATCCCTCTGACCTGTCACTCTCCCGCCCTTCTTTCTTCAGCCCCTCACGACCATCCCTACTAGACACTCACAAGCATACCCCTCCTTCCACCATCCCCCCTTTCCTCCAACCACTTACCCACATCTCCTCCCTCTTCCAGCCCAAGTTCCTCCCTCCCACATTTCCTCTTTCTTCACTCTTTCATTGTTCTCACATACCCTCTCACTCTTGCCCTTGCCCCTGTGCCTCCTGAGTGGTAGCTCGGGCTGGGGAAGGAGCCGCGAGCTCCAAGGCCCCAGCGCGTTCCTCCCCACCCCACCCACCCCCCACCCCCAGACGCAGCAGGCCAGGCATCCCCCGAGCCAGCAGATCCCCCGCAATGCAGCCGACCTTAACCACTAGCACGTGGAGCAGCCACCACTCCCCCTCCACAGTAGTGCCCGGGACACCAGGGTAGGAAAGGACCCCTGTCCCCCGCCCCCACTCATGACTGTGTGTAAGATGTGTGTTGTTTGCAGTGCTAGTGGTTAAGGTCCGGCTTCCTGGGTGCGATCTGTGCAACCTGTAATCTGGGGGGGTGAAGTGGGTGGGAGTGGGAGGAGCAGGCTGCCAGGCTCGCGGCCGGACTACCACTCAGGAGACGCACGAAGTGCACTGGGAATGCAGAGTGAACATGTGAGAACAATGAGAGAGTGAGAAAGAGGGTGTGGGGGAGCTAGTGGAAAGGAAAGGGAGAAGGAGGATGGGAGTAAGGGGAAGATAGTTTGAGTGTCTATAGAGAAGAGAGAGAGAAGAAGAGGGAGAGAAGGAGAGAGAGGGTATAATGAAGATAACGGGCGGTAGAGTGAAATTTTATGCTTGAGGGATTGTATGATAATTAGTGGGGTAAGAGAGGGAAAAAATTTGAGGGGATAATGTTGGGAGGGGAAAAGTATGCGTGGACGTGAGGGAAGAGGTGGGAGGCCAGGGTGGGAGGAGGGTGTGGAGCGTAACAGGTCGAGCGTGGCCACCGCGCGCGCGCGCGCGTGGGTGTTGGGGTGGTGTGGGGGTGTGTGTGGTGGTGGGTGGGGGGTGGTAGCAGTGTCAGGTGTGTGTGGGGCAGGGACGTTGGGGGTGCCTGGGAGGGTGTCGTCTGGGTTGTCCTCACAGGCCCCAGGTTGGGCCACCGAGTCGAGTGAGGAAGCTGCTCCTGGGCCCTGGGCTGGCGCTGTATCGACCGCTGAGCGGCGGCGCCCGCGCAGTCCGCTGGATCCTGGACCCCCAGGCCACGCGGGGCTCCGTAGGGCTGCCTTTTGCCGCCGCCCCAGGGGATGCGCTCTCGGCAGACAGGATCACAGGCCTGCAGATGACGCTGGGAGCCCTGGGTCGCCCTCGGGCGGACTCGCTCTGCCGCTGTTTCTCACCATGGGAGACACTTGTATGCATGTTGACGCGGCCCTGCTTCCCGACTGATTTTACTTTTCTTCTCTGCTTCCGTGCGCATTTAGGTGCCTATGGGCGTTCGTCTGTGATCTGGTCTCAAGCCTGTAGGGGGGTGCTTGTTTTTTGTTTTGCAACAGAAGACCTTGGAGTGTTGTTTAGGGGAGATGTACAGGGATGCCAGTGAACTGTGGGAGTGGATTCATGGTTTCCCAGGGATGCCTAAGGCGGGGGGATGGGCAGATTCCGGTACTGATGTTTAACATACCACAACTTGGCCGATGGCCGATAATTTTCTAGTTTTATTTATTACTTCCTTTGTGCCAGGAGAAATTTACAAGTCTTTCAGCTCTTCATCAGTGGATCCTTGAATGAGCACGAAATTCAATCGGACCAATTTATGAAACAGAAACAACAGAATGCCACTTTGTTAGCGTTGACATTAGAAGTCTTTCATGCTCTTTTTCTGAAAATTTTCAAACCTGGGACTGATAATCACTAAGAAAGAATGCTTCGGTATATTGAACAACAAATTGAGTGGTTTCAGCCTATTGCAATAAAAACATACTCATTGAGAAGGATTATTTTCATGGCCAAATAAAAATATTTGAAGGCCATGTACTGCAAACTGCGTAACGCTGATCTTTTCTTAAACGGTAAAATATTGCTATACGCATCATTTACCATCTTTGTTTCTCTACTGAGAAAGTGCGCGGATGCCTTCTACCAGCATCTCCCCACGCAAAAAGAGGGGAACAAAGAGCTTTTCTTAAGCACAATGTAGATGACATATGCTAATCATATATACATATAGGCATATAGATATCGGCCACTGCCAGCGGCAAATGTCATTTTTATCCCGGGCGATGGCTGTTAGCAAGGCAAACATCGGCCCTACCGATGTCCCAGTGAACTGTGTAAGTGGCTTAATTATTTCTCTCTCTCTCTCCCTCTCTCTCTTCCTCTTCCTTACTCCTTTCTCTATGTTCCACTTTCTATTATTACCTCTGTTAACTTTTTTATTTCTCCCTTGTCAAGCCCAGCAGTTTAGTATGGAATGCTGTTATAGACAAATGTTTAATTAAAGAAATAAAATAAAATGAATAAACAGGATATCAAGGTGGAGCCTTATGTTTATAGTGCTCCGTTTGGTAAAGAAAACTGTTCAACAAAATAAGGCAATCAGACTTCCATTCATCTCGCTTTGATGGTGACAGGACAGGTTAAGATAAAAAAAAAGGAAAATGAACTAAAACCATGTCCGGTATGCCATGTCAGACTTGAAAACTGGTAGTCGTTTAAAACACTAGTTTTCACCATAGTTGGAAAAGAGTATCTGAAAGATCACAAGATAACCGTTTTGACCACACTTATTAGCTATTATAAAGATGGAGTGTCTACAAAAAACACAATGAACTGCGATGTGACATCACGCTCCCAAGCTTCCATAATGCCTGCATCACCTCGCATACAGAGATGCTTCCCGTAAATAAATAAATAAATAAATAAATAAACAATTACTCATTTTGGTACTTGGTATCATCAAGTACTTCTGTCACTACTTGTACTTGTAATTGGTTGCCAAAAAAAAAAGTGGTATCGGGACATCCCTGTGAAATCTATCTTTAGCAAGCTAACCTAGCTGTAAGCTAATATAGTTTGATTGATGCTTTGACAATTATCAAAAAAATAAATGCCTAAAACGACCATGGAAAGGGCAAACCTTATTTTTTGTTTATTGTCTCTGGATGGGGGAGTTATTAATGTACCTAGACTTGATATAGCGTGTCGCTAATTAATGTTTGTTATGGCAACTGTTAGCTTACCTGTCTTTATGTTTCCTTTCGAGGTGACGGTAAAAAGTCAACGTCGTCCCTGCTGTTTCCGTGAGCAGAGCATTGCAGAATTAGCCCACTGCCGAGTGCTTCCGTTTCCCTTGAAAAATGAACTCTTTGTGTTGTGTAAAGCCATATTTTATTACAGCCGAGTTGGCAGACATCTCTCCTACAAGTTGACGCAGCTTTTCCTCCTGTCATCTCGCGCGTTTCTACTTTGAGAGAGAGCGCGTGCAGGGGGTGTGTCAGAGTCACACTGGCAGCAGGCAGGTAGCAACTGCTGCTGGGGGGGAATGGTTACACTACAAATGATTTTAAGTTTTTATTAACTGTTTTTGTTTTTACTCTTATTATAAAGCACGGACAAAGCCGATCAGTAATTGTCTCGACCGGTCTCGTTCAAAAAACCCGAGACCGCCTTGTCCGAGACAAGACCGAGACAAAATGCTGTCGATACCAAGACGAGACCGAGAACCTAAAAAATAAGACCGATCTCGAGTACTACAACACTAGCATCTGGTGAATCATTTGTGAGCCTGGCTTTTAGTTATCGCCTTGGAGAGACAACTGTCAGAAACTCAGTGTACATGGTCTTCAAAGCCATTGAGCTAGTGATGATGGAGCAGTACCTACCCCCCGCCAACCGAGGACACATGGAGGGAAATTGCTCAAGGTTTCAGGGAGAAGTGGAACTTTCCTCATTGTTTGGGTGCCCACGATGGCAAACATGTTGTCATAGAAAAACCACCACGATTAGGCAGTCTTTATTTCAGCTACAAAAAAAAAACTTTACAATGGTTCTTATGGCTCTGGCTGATGCGAACTACAGGTTTCGCGCCATACATGTGGGTAGACTACCATACCCTGCCTCTCAACTGGATTACCAGAAGAGGATCTTCAACTGCAGGTTGTGTCGAGCAAGAATGGTGGTGGAGAATGCTTTTGGCATTCTGGCCTCAAGATGGAGGGACTTACCACTGCAGAATTAACCTGCAATGCAAGTGTACAGTAGTACTGTACACTTGCATATACAGTACTACTTTTTGGTAAGGGAGATTAAAGTGAAATATACAGCTACAAAAGATCCTAACCAGACAAAGCAGTCTCACTGTTTGGATTGGGGGATTCTCAGCTCGTTTTATTCTTCTGAAAGTGGAGAGGTTGCTGTCAGAAGTGGAAGACTCCAGTGAGTAGTCTGGGTCAGACTGCCAGATAAAGGCTGCATAACCACATCCAACGCTTCATCTGCTGTGAAACACCGCTTCATTTTCACTTAGTTCTTTCCTTTGCTCTGCTGACTAGTGAAATGAAGCTGCATGTTTATCGGGGGGGGGAGGGGGGGGGCGGGGGGGGGGGGGGGGGGGGGGCGTCGGCCGGGGGGCGGTTTGGCTGTTATAGCAGCCAGGTGCGTAAACACACGTATCAATGTTTTTGTTTTGTGAAAACACCAGAGCCAGAATGTCATGTTTTCATTTATGCACTTCTTGACAAGATGCCCTTTTAACCCCTGAAATGATCAGTGCATGCTTACAAAACCATACTCTCAAACACATGCACACCCAATACACACGAATATGTGCATGCATGCACACACATGCACACACACAAAAAAATCACACTTGATGACTCCAAGTAGCCTCACAGCTCCATGATATAGCTTCAAAATACCTGAACTTTCTGTGTCGCCTACAGTGGTAAAACAGTTGAATCTGAAGGAATCCTGTAAAGATGTCAGATATGACTATTTCTCTTTCAAATAAAATGCTGGTATGAAAGAATGAATTGTTTAAAACTTGTAAAACTGTTAATCAAAAAAACTCGTTTTCAATGAAGTCAATGGGACACTTTTGGCCACAAGCCTTTGTATCTGAAGCTACTTAGAAAAAAAATTGTTAATCTTACGTATCTGAGGCTCTGTCGACCACCAACGCTCCACCATGATTTGTTTTATGAAAATAATTATGATTTTGTGTTTTTTTTTGTAATGGATGATTTACTCATTCAAATATTCAAGCCAGTGATTAAAATGGTTAAAATTCTAAAAAGAACTGTGTGAAAGATCGGTTGATAAATGAGGTCCCCTGTTTTTTGCAGAGGTGAGATGCATCTCTACACAGGAAGTGGCAGCACAGTGTGGTCTGTTGACATGTGAGACCAGCAGGACTTCTACTGCTGGTGAGAAGCAAGTGTGAAAAGAATCTGTGAAGTCTGACCGGCTTATTTATAATGGAGCAATTTCAGTGTTGGTGCAGAACTGTTTTATAGATCTAAATAAATAACAGAATCATTTAGAACACTGTAATGACTATCATCATCTTAGTAGTCTTTACCAAGCAGGAAGATGCTGGCACTGACTACAAACCATATGAGTCATTGTTGATGAGACCAAGAGAATTAACTCCTGTAAAAACTCTCGCTGCTAAAGTTTTAAAGTGGAAACCACCGATTCAGTCTCTGGAAAACATAAAAGATGTTTTGAATTTTACAGCAATACATTTGTAAAATAAACAAATATAATAAATGTGTTTTTTGTCTATTTGACTGAATAAATGGTTACTCTCGCTTTAATTACCTAATTGTGTCACAGTAGATGTGTAATTGAAAATATATCGTACCCGGACTCACAAAGGTTCCAGAATGATGTTTATGGATCAAAGATGCTACAGTTGGATTTAAAGGAAAAGTTTCTTTTTTTCAACCTGGGACCTTATTTCTAGGAGTTTATATGTGCACTAACTCTCCAGTAACATTTCTGCATCACTCTAACTCCTACGCGAGATATTTCGATTTTTTGCGATCAGCGTATGTCCATATAATGGGAGGGAGCAGGGCAGCCAGAGTGGGCCTCTATATAAGGTATTATCTGCCGCAAAACTCCTTTAATTTCATCATACTTACTAATGAATGAACAAACAAACGAGTACCATTGAACTGTGACGTCAAGTTTTGCTCTTCGTTTGTTATTGGGGTCATTCAACACACTACTGGCCCCCCTTGATACGCGTTACCGTGGTAACACTGAGAGCAGGAAGTAGCTTACTGGACGGACAACAACAAACCCAGCACAACTCATCACGTGCGTTCAGACTACTTACTCAATAGAAAGTTGCCCGTTCGGTCCTGCAGGCCTTGGCTGGTCTTCCAGTTTATTTCTGGGATACGAAAAAAAGTCTCTACCTCAGTCCGGTTGATCAGAGCAGAGAAATCCTCTATCGTAGTGAGACATCCTGGAAACATCCAGACGCGTGTCTCCTGGTCCTTAAATCTCAATCTAAGCCTCCTCTGTTGGCATAACTAAGCATTGTCCACATACACACCACCAGGTATCATCTGTTCGCCGTGCAGCAGTGTTTCTGGCTCTCTGGCCAGCTGCTCTTCCCTTCTGCTTCCGCCGCCTCCCTTTCAGTGAGCTCCTCATCTGTGTACTCTGGCTCTGGCTCAAATTGATAAGGACGTCCATCATATTCAAATTCGTGGGTAGCTACTTCTGGCTGTCAGCGTTACCATGGCAACGCGCATCAAGGGGGCGTGCACGACCAGCAGTGTGTTGGAATGGCCCCCAATAACAACAAAGAGCAAAACCTGACGTCACAGTTCAATGGTACTCGTTCGTTTGTTCATTCATTAGTAAGTTTTGATGAAATTAAAGGAGTTTTGCGGCAGATAATACCTTATATAGAGGCCCGCTCTGGCTGCCCCGCTTTCTCCCATTATATGGACATACGCTGATCGCGAAAAAATCTAAATATCTCACGTAGGAGTCAGAGTGATACAGAAATGTTACTGGGGGAGTTAGTGCACATATAAACTCCTAGAAATAAGGTCCAGGTTGAAAAAAAAGAAACCTTTCCTTTAAATCAGATGTCCAAAATGAGTATTGCTTCTCGGAGAAAGACAATCTCTAACAGAGCAATCTATAACATCCCAGCACTAGTGATGGGAAGTTCAGCTCTTTCAGAGAGCCTGTTCTTTTGATTCGGCTCCCAAAGAAGAGCCGGCTCTTTCGACTCCCGGGCGGCTCTTTATTTAAGATATTTGTGGCCCTATATTTTCCCTTTATTTTGGAATTAACTAATGGTTTTTGTGTAAAAAACCTTTTTGAATTCAGTATTTTTATGAGAAGCCTAATAATTCTGTGTATATATTCTATCTTCAAACTTTTTATTTATTTATTTATTTGATAGGGACAGTACATATTAATGAACATATGTAGCAACAGAGGTCAATATGTTGGAATATATTGAGCAAGCTAATTAGCATCAGCAGTCCTTGGGCAGGTGAATAAAAAATACACATTACAGGAACACAACAAAATTAACTTTCATGTGTCACAGGGTTATATTACAAGGCAACGCAGCGCATACACACACACACACACACACACACACGCAAACACACTCTCTGTTAACTCCTTTCTTCACTTGCAATGGAACATAGCTTTCCTCTCTATTTTCATAAATTTGAACAAGCCTATGTGCTGAAAGAATAGAAATCCGCACACCAGGGAATGCTCCTCAGAAGAGTTTAATGCATGACGTTTTGGGCTTGTGCCCTTCGTCTGACAATCTCTATTCTTCCAGTTTGTACTCCATTTTGCATCCAGCACCCAGTTCATTCATTCTCCTGGGATGTGCGTGAGACTATTGTCCATTACAAGCCTACATGCTCACATCTGACTAGTCGCATGGCCTCCAGAGTGGCAATCAAAACGAAGTACTGCTTTCTCCTAAAAAAAAACTGGGAGCCAGCTCTTGTGAGCATGACACATCACTACTCGGCACTGATATAGACTGATCCGACGAGCGTTTTGTGTGTGGCGACATCTTGCGGCGCTGCCATTAAGGTGGGGACTAGTCCCAATTACCTCGTATCTACCAACATGGAAAGCAGCTTGAATATCTGGATTTACAACGTTGGACAGTCGTCTAAGGTCATGATAACCTATAGGTATGTTATCCAGAGACCTCTGAAGTATTCTGACATTTATTTATTTATTTTTACATAGGATCATTAATTTAAACTATTATTCATCTCCGGAAACTGACTTTAATGACAAGCCACACCGGAGTAACACACACATTTCGTGAATACTTATCAAAGTTTAAACAGAAAAGTAACGACCTTTGAAAGAGTTTAGTTTTTTACTCACATATTTGGCTTTTGGTATTGTTTCAGGACTGTACAGACCACGTAGCCTTCACATGTCCTGCAGATGAAACTAAAGGCTGCAGGACACCGTCTTCCTGATCTGTTTGTGATTCTGACTGTTTTTATTTTCTGGTCCCAACGTTGCCCTGATCAGAGCAAATAACCTTATATTTCACAATATCTCCCAGATTAGTCATTAACTCCCAGCAACACCACAGCTGCCTCTGATAGCATTAGCCTGCATAATAACGCTATGCGATGCGTCATTTTCAGGAGCATAGATACGTGAAAAAAAAGTGTCAGATTAATGAGTGTTCACCATAATTTACAGTGTTTTTGTTGTTGGGGATTAAATCCAGTGTTTTCTCCGCCGTGGCAGCAGGTTATTCCTCCTCTGCTCTCTGTGTGTCCGATATTCCTCCCGATACGAACACTCTGATACACAGTGGCGGCAGTGGTGTCCAGTTTTTGTCACAGACGGCAGAAATCTTCATGAAATAAATGTCTGTGATCTTCTTATTCGCTTATTACCACATCAAGGTTTTCCTCTGATGTTCCAACAACCAGGAATGTGACGTCCTTCCAGAATTTCTCCATGTTGTCAAGAAAAAAGTCTGATTCTCATCTGTTCTAATTACACATGTACAGAAATGCCCCCGCTGCAATGGTGGATGGTCTGGCTGTGGTCTATAGGCATGCGAGTGGTGTGAGCTCACTGTCCCCCCCCCCCCCCAAAACTAGACACGAAACTGTGCTTTTGTGACACATTAGTGCTTTAAGGGGGGGGGGGGGGTAACAAGCAAAATTGACTTTTTTGAGCTTTTTATTATGTTCCCTCCCCATAAAACATGCCCCGGGGGTTACTTTGACACATTTACGCATATTTGAGAAATCCCTGAATCTCCTGTGGAAACCAACATGGCTGCGAGTACAGCTGCCACCACGAAGCTCCTCCCCTTCCCCTGCTGAGCTCCGCCCCACCAGAGCATGAGAGTGTTGTGATGAGTGGAGTGGGCACGTCAGAAACAGCAGAAGGCTTTTTAAATGGACAGTGGAGAATGGATGATGTCACATTTATTTAGGTTTTTATTGTTGTTGTTTACTGTTACTGTATTTTCAGAATTACTGAAGTTAACACAGTTATTTGGTTGTGCCATAAGTGGAAATTATGTGTCTAATGATTACACGAAACCCCCTCTTTAACTGATTAATTACTGGTACAGATGATGAGATGAGTTGAAACAATTTTCAGGGATGTTCCCACTTTACTGTCCTGGCTGCGTGTTGCCTTTTGACATCCATTTAATATGATTTATATATTCAGTCATAAGTTAAATGTCATTTCAATGGATGTTGATTACTTTAAAGTGGATTCAGCTAAAATTGGCTTCAGAATAGGCATACTGGTATGTTCTTGCTATAAACTGAAATACTCCTGTAGTTGTCAATTAAAAGAAAAAACTTTTAAATTACTCTAGTTGATCTAAAAGCATATAGATTTCTGGTAAAGTAATCCCTTTCATCCCCTCCCACACCTTTCTAAGGTGGAATTAAGCATCAAAATTGCATATTTTTTCTTGCTAAGAACAGATTAATGGCCATGTCTTACAACTGAAAAGCTCTAATTCTACCATAAAATGTGCACCGAAACTGTCTGGGTGACGTCATCAAAGCCTCCGGAGTAAAAATGTCCTACGGACTGCAAGTGTCTTCTTTTTCTTCTTCTTCTCTTGAGTTTTATGGCAGTTTGTTACCCATTTCAGGGAGCATTACCGCCACCTACTGAACTGAATTCTGGGACGAAATTGTCCTCAGTCACCTACTCAAAATCTTGACGGGTCAGAAGACAATAAAATGCATTTTCATGGAGAAAGAAGCGGAGATGCTTGTTGGTGAGGCGGAAGCTCATAAAAACATTTTATTTGGACTTAACAGTGGAATCACAGATAAACAGAAGTGACAGCACATTGCTGCAGTGGTGAACGAACACAACACCAAACAGGTGTTCTGCACAGTCACACTGACACAGCGTTTCCTCCACAATTCCACAACGCGACTTCTGGAACAGACCTCTGTTACATTATCACCCACAACAACCTGCTCCCATCAGCAGACTTTCCTTTATCTGTGTTTCCTGTGATGCCCAAATTAAATGATTTTGTGAGGCTCCACCACCAACAAGCACCTCCACTTCAGTCTCTGCAAAATTGCGTTTTATTGTCTTTTCAGTCGCCACGATTAAGCTTTAAATCCCTCAGATCAGCTGGCTCATTTATATGCAGAAACATCCATGAGGTACTTAGCATTGACCATTTATGGTAGAATGTGGGCGTGTAGGGGGCGAGGCCAAATTCACCTGCGCAAACTTCCAGGAAGAGTGTGATTTATAAAGGGGAAATTGCTTGAATCTGTGAGTATGCATGGTTTTATAAATCTGAATATTTTTTGGTATACGCAAACTTTGGTTTTGGGCGTATGTCCACTTTTAGTAAAGGTCCTACGCACAGTTTTATAAATGAGACCCCTGGTCTGTTACAAAACACAGAGCGAGACTGTTTACTTTTGCCAAAATTATGGGTTTATCCCCAAGTGGCCAAAAGTTACACAGTATCATTTTAACCTGCAGATTTCACTTTTTATGATCCTTTTCTACCATAGTGATCTCTCTTTAACCAAGCAAGTTTGGATGTGTTCTTAAAGCTATAGTCTGCGATTTGAGAATCAGTTGAGAAATGAATGAAAAAAGCAATGGGGGAGTTTCAACGAGAGAGAGTGGAAGGGATAAGAGTAGAGAGAAGAGACACACTGACCAATAGAAGCTTCCATTGGTCAACATCTCTGCAGCCCTGCAGCCATTTGAGTGGATTTATTTATTTTTTTATTTTTGCTCTTCATATAGTTTAGATTGACCATAACCACCATCTAAATGAGGTTATTAATAATAATCAAACTTTCAAATCATAGACAATAACTTTAAACAATAAAGTGTTTTATATTCTTATTAAAGTAAGCTAATATTAATCTCTTGATAAAAACCTTTATGTTGATATGAATCATGATATTAAATTTACATCGCATGCCTCCTGCAGGATTTGCTGATTGAAGATGAGGAAGGCATACGCCATTGAATCCCATTTTATGTTAGAAATGTATGTTTCATATGTCAACATCTAACGCATCCTATTTACAGACATCTCAAATCAAGATTTGCCCTGTTTAATCTGTTGAGTTGATTTATTTTCATGCACTTTCTTCATAGCTTTGCTTTATAACCCCTTATATTTTTGTTTTGTTAAAATTATTTTTATCCTGTTTAAATAATTGATCCTCATTTCTACCTGAGCATCACTGTACAGGTGTGTTTGCAAATGTTTAAATCTGATATTTCCTGAAGGAACTGGACCTTTGTGTCATTAATATATTCAGTTCAGGCAAAAACACTCTCCGCCTCTTCTTGACACTGCAAGCATCCTGACTGGGTTTCAGTGCATTAGCAGACGACGCTTTGCTGCAGTCAACACACCATGAAGACCTTCCCCTGGATAACAGCTTCGGTTCTCTGCAGCTTCAGTAAGTTCTAGCGCTGAATTATACGGAACCCCAAAAAGTGTATTAAAAGCTAGAAATGAATAATTTGTTTCCTGCTGTTTTAGGTTGGATCTCTGTCTCAGTTTCTGGGTCTCAGACCATGCGGGTCCATCCTGGTCAAAACGTTACACTGCTGTGCTCCAATGTCTCCAAACAAAGTTCTATTACGTTCTGGTACAGACTGGTCAACACCACCGACATCAGCTGCATCTCTTTCATGTATGGTGTTCACAGCAGACCTGATTACTGCCACAGACCTAAAAGTGGATTCCTTTGAAATGGGTTTCAACTTCTCTATCATGTTTCTCAAAAATCAAAGCGGTGGAAATATCTGATTCTGGACTGTATGTCTGTGGATTCTTCGGAGATGGACGCGTAATTCTCAATGTGGTACATTTACATGTGAAAGGTAAGATGACAATGACATATCTTATTCTGTTTTTTTAGTCTTTTATCATTTCCTGGTACTCACAGACTGTTTTCTCCATTAAGACTCCCATGAATTAGATGACGTCAATAGTGATTCTCAAAGTAAGATTTCTTTTATTATAACCACTAGTTATCCCCATCTCAGTCCACCAATAACTTAATAATTCTGTTTCAGAAAAGTCTGATGAGAACACAAAGCTGCTGGGGGGATTCTGGCTGGTCTGACAGTTTTCTTTATAACCATCATCGTTGGTCTGGTTCTTCAAAACAACAAACTTCGGAAAGGTACTTTTAAGAAGATGCTGAGTCCATGTTATTCTGCTGTATTTTGCTGATCCAAATAGGGAAAGGGTTCAAAATGTATGAACAATCTTTAAACATGCTTTTTAAGCGTCAGAAACAAACTTTTAAAGAAATTAAACCTCTATGGTAGAATGTCAGACTTCATCAGTAATGCTGTCTTTGTCCTCTGAATGTGCATTTTGATTAAAAAACATCCAGAGCTGAATGAGCCAGGGCTTACTCAGCGCTAAATTGTTATTCCAGTTCTCTACTGCTTGCATTTCAACTGAGGTTCAGAGTAGATTCAGCGAGTGAAGCTTTTATGAATTGTCATTTCACCTCCTACATTCAGACCAAAAGCGGTAAAGACACTCGAGGCTGCGCGACAAGCAGGACAGTGACCGACTCTTTACGTGACTGATGTCAAAGTTGAATCACACTCGTAATTTAAAGGAGCCACAAAGCGGACTAACTGACAGCTGTGTTGCTGATGCTCACCTCCCCCTCATTTAAAGGATAACTTTATTTCTTTCAAACTGGACCTTATTTCTAGGATATATACGTGCATTTACTCACCGATAAAGTTTCTGCATCACTTTGAGTCCTTCAGAGATATTACGTAGAGTCGCCCTCCGGCATGCATATTGTAAAATGGCGGAGACGGGGCAGCCATTATATAAGACATCTGCAGTAAACCTGCTCGAGTTCATCAATGCTTTTAAGTAGAATGAACAAATGAATGAGTACTATTGTCCTGTGAGTTCAGTTTCGCAAATTGTATTTTTGTTGTTTGGATAGCAGCTGCTCTTCTCAGCTGTACTACGGAAGCACGCACCGTAAACCCGCGTCCCAAAAGTGTGTAGAACACCCTGATAACTAATGTAAAAAATAATCTGAACTCACAGGACAATAATACTCGTCCATTCTACTCAAAGTATTGGCGAAAATCAAGGAGTTTTGGTGCAGATAATGTCTTATATAGTGGCTGCCCCTTTTATGCCATTTTACAGGATGCATGCCGGGGGTGACTCTACATAATATCTTCCGAAGGACTGAAAGTGATGCAGAAACTTAACCGGTGAGAAATGCATGTATATACTCCTAAAAAATAAGGTCAGGTAAAAAAAAAAAACGTACTGTAGGACGTTTTGCGTGGTCATTAACTACAGGACGGAAAAAAAAATCATGAACGTAAATCAAAATCACCATCTAACAATTAACAAGTGGTGTTATGATTTATCCACCACAGGAAGATCAGACTTTTACAACTTTGAAACACACTAAAATATGACAAACAAAAAAGCAAGGATGAGAATAAAGTCAGAATACAGCTTCAAACTTTGCAACAGAGAAAAGACGGAGTCAACACTGCACCAGCAGCTGTTTCTGTGATCTTTGTTTATAGAAGAAACGGAAGAATCTCCGCGCACAATCACCCAGCCCGTTCCGTTTGGCCTGGTAGAATCAGTCCAGGCACACTTCATCTGCTAGTTTGGTGAAGAAGCTTCATTCAATGTAGAACAACTTCACATTATTCTCCAAGCTGCCCAACACTGACATATGAAACTTGCTGCACACACAAACTTAACACAAATTCACAAACTGTGCAAATGGAAGGAGCAGAACGTGCATCTGCATCTTGGTCATTTTCTCACAATTATGCAGAACCGGTGCGTTTTAACGATTTAATGTATTTTTAGTTCATATGTTTATCAGAGAAATGTATAAAACGCTGCACAGGGAGGGAGGGAAGTCCTGTATGACACGAAACAAAAGACAAGCAGACACCAGCTGCGCTGCAGCTGAGACATGGTGAGGAGTGTGCATGTGTGAGTGCGTGTGTGTGTCTATAGGTCTAAAGAAAAATACTCAGGAGCTGGAAAACACACCAGTCTCGTAGCGAAAAAGTATTTTTTTAAAATTTATTTATTCATTTTTTTTAATAAACAAAAAGTCAGTCAGTCTTGTTGTTTAGGGTGACGGCTGCTGGCAGGAATGAATTCCTGTATCTCTCCGTCCTACAGCGAACCTGACGCAGCCTCCCACTGAACACACTCTGTTGATTCTTCACCGTGTTGTGAAAAGTCTTTTTTATATTATGCGCATTTAACCTTTAAAATCATCTGGACTCATCATGGATGTGGATGACATCGCTGTGATGTTGCTGTACACCTGAAGAAGACGCTGTCGCTGGGTTTGGATGCAGGAGGTTTCCTCGGCTGGTACTGGAGCTGTGGCTGGACAGAGACAGTGTCAGCCGTACTTAGGTTGGACATCCAGCAGGGTTTTTCTTTTACTTTAGTCCCGGCAGCCAAAAAGAAGAACATTAAAGATGATGGGATGAGCCTGAACACAGATAATCAGGCTCTCAGCATCCATGACGGAACAGGTGTGTTCTAGGAACCAAAGTTGCATTGTTCTTTGGGCCCGCTAGATCAAAGGACACCTACTCTGATTGGTTGCCGCTTAACCGCACTAAAGCTAATTACCATAAAGTTAATCGAAGCTCAACTTCTCATCTGGTGATGCTTTGGACGCCTCGGACACGCGGCTGACACCTTTGTTGCAGGGGTGCCCGCAGAGATTTTCTTTAGGGGTGGTCACAGGGTGGCCGGGGGTTATTGAAGCGCAACTGGTAACACTTTACAATAAGGGTCCCTTAATTAACGTTAGTTAGTGCATAATTAAGCATTAATTAACTGCTTAATAATACATGAACAACTTTTATTAACTATTACTTTGCATTAGTTAGCATATTGGTTAATGTGTTAATTAGAAGTTAAAAAATGCTTACTTCCCAAACTCCTTAATGCATTATTAAGCATTGATAAGTTTGATTTATATAATAAATTACCATTATGTATGCATTACTCAGCATTAATAACCATTTTAGTTGGACTGTTAGTAAGCCCTTAATAATGTCTTTAGTAATGGTTTAGCAGTGGTGTTTATTTGGAGTGAATAAACATTAAAGGTTGAATATAGACATTTTTATTAAAAGCTATATTTTTTCAAAAATAATACCTCCACAGGTCGTTTGGGGGTGTACAGAATGAAAGTACAACATTTCCCAGAAAAATTATATTTTGCCTAAAAATAATTATAAAATAATTTTTTACGGGTTCGATAATGGCATTTTATTTACGTCTATAAGCCAATACACGCCGCCATTGCAGGTTGCCAAATACGATCTCTGTATGGAAACAATATTTTGGTCATAGTCAGGCTTGTACAGAGGAAAACCGTGGAAATGCCGAGTGAAGCAGCTGCTTCAGAGCCCTGGAGATGTTGTTATCTGTTTCTGAGGAGGAGTGACCTGAGAAGAGCAAAACCTGGAGTAAATTTAGGTGAAGACTTAAAATGGACCCACATAAACGTTTTCCACGGAGTCAAAACACGGAAATGGCGACTTTCTTCCTGGATCGGTAAGCTAGCTTGTTTGCTAACATGGCTAACGCTAGCTGTCAGTTCTAAACTCCGCTGCGTTACTTGTTGGACATGCTGCAGACTGTTGGTCACTTGCGTATCGGCAGCGAGCCTGGCATCACAGCGGCTGGAGTTGTTTTTCTGCCGTTGCAACTACAACCTAGACACACGTGATGTCACTGTTCTGTCCGTATTCCATATTCAACCTTTAACTAACAGCTAACTAGGGTTGCACGGTATACCGGTACCAGTATAGTACCACAATACTAAAGCGTTTAAAACAGTACTATACCAGCATTTAAAAAGAAACGGTACTTTAAAAAGAAAAAAAACGCAGCTAAATTGGTAAATTGGAGCCTGTCTCTTTAAGAGCGGCGAGGCCAGCAGTGAGTGTGACGTAGTTGATGATGCGGCTCTCAGTAAAGCACCTTCACTGAGGAGGAGGAGGAGGAGACGTCAGGTAGCAGACAGGCTGGTTCATGGCGAGTGGACGCTGCCGCGGATACCTGAAGTTTGAAGTGTTGCCTCCGTTAGCAGACGGACTTTGTAGCATCGCTTTCACTGCGGTGCTTCAGTGTTCAACGGCTCACCTTCATCATTAGCTTTGAATCCGTAATACTTCAAACTGTACTTTGAGCCCCTACTTTATCAACACGGGCTTTCCAAAGCCGTCATCTTTCTTTTTTCCTCTAAAGGAAAACTACGCGGACTTAGTGACTTCAGTCAGGAACGACTGGTGCTGATGTTGTTCAGTTATGTCAAAGTAAAAAGCACAAAACCTCTTCCAGCCCAGTAGAAACCTACAGAAGCCTCCATACGACACATAAACGGTTAATAAATACATTTTTAATTTTTTTTCAAAGTTATTACAGCCTTTAAATGTTTAAATAAGTTTAAAAATGGTGACAGAAATGAACTGACTGATGATATGTTCAATTATTATATATATATTATAATTATTAATACAACTTGACTGATGTTATAATGAAGTCGGTCACACAAACATGATTTTATAGACATTACCTCATACCCATTTAATGTTTCATATAATAAATTATTGAGACACAACATTAAATGAAAAAACATTTTGAAACACATTAAAAAAATATTCTAAAAGCCTTACAATATGTAATTTATTTAGATATTTTTACAATTTATTTTTTCTTATTATGTCCATATGATGTTTAATGTATAGAATGATTTTGATTTTAATTTGGCATTGCTTTATATTACTGGTTCTCTGTGTTTTAAATTGAAGATTTTACTTCTTTATTTGATTATTTTAAAATAAAGACTTCAAGAACAATAACACAAATAAAAGAAATATTGAGTTTGGTTTACCTTTTTAAAAAAGTATCAAAGTATCGAAATACAAGATGGTATCGGTATCGAAACAGAAATTTGGTATCGTGACAAGTCTACAGCTAACTAATGCATTGACAAAGCCTTCGCTTTACATTGTATTATCTGGATGGGCATCAATGAGCCATTTATTAATATCTTAGATAATCATTTACTAATACTGTGCTGTGTATATTATCTGGTACCCCTTACTTCATGTTAAGTAAGGTATTAATTCACATTAGAAGCCTGACCTGATGGCCCTTAATCATGTGAGTGTCTCAAAAGCATGACTTAACCATAGTTAACTATTACTGAATGTTATTTGGACCCTTATTGTAAAGTGTAAACATTTATCCCTTTGGTAACACTATATTTATGCTTAACAGTCTAACAAGCATTACTTAACCATAGTTAACCATTACTGAATGTTATTTGGACCCTTATTGTAAAGTGTAAACATTTATCCCTCTGGTAACACTATATTTATGCTTAACAGTCTAATAAGCATTACTTAACCATAGTTAACCATTACTGAATGTTATTTGGACCCTTATTGTAAAGTGTAAACATTTATCCCTTTGGTAACACTATATTTATGCTTAACAGTCTAATAAGCATTACTTAAAGACACACAACGTAACTTTTAGACCTTAAAAATCTGTGTTTCTGACTCGTTTTGATGTCACACCAACATTCATTATGCGCATTTTCGAACTGTCAGTGCCCAGGCGTCCCGGGGCTCAGAAATAGCACTGTGTAAGATTCCCATCCGGGAGCGCGACCATGACGTTGCAGCCAACTATTGGTTGCAGCACCGCGTCACTCACTAGCAACCGGATGTAAACCAGGGATCAACATCGCGGGTGTTTTGAATGCGCATCATGTCGAATTCGGTAAAGAAACGCAAGGAAACATCACCGGAGGAAGAGAGGAAAAGAAACAGAGGAAGAAACAGAACAAGAGTCAAGATAAGACTGTCTTTTACTGGCTGGAGTGAGCTTACAGTACAGGTACGAACAAGATGGATGCTAGTTTAGCCGCAGATAGGGGGCGCGTCACTGAGAAAACTGCTAAAAGTTCCGTTGTGTGTCTTTAACCATAGTTAACCATTACTGAATGTTATTTGGACCCTTATTGTAAAGTGGTAAACATTTATCCCTTTGGTAACACTTTATAAATGCATAGCATAAATGCACAGCCTAATAAGCATTACTTAACCATAGTTAGGGGTGTTTTTTCTGGACCTGGGAACATTGGAAGTTGAACACACCCCCAATTCTTTGGAAAGGAATCTGGGGAAACCTACACAGTAAAAATGCCCGTCTATTTAAGCTTTCTTCAGCATTGTGGCACCTTGTTTAAAGCCAAATACTGCAAGACATACTTCAAAATGTATTTACTTTCAAGCTTAAACTTGACAATGTAAAAAAGATCTCTAAAATCAGTATTAATATTAAGAAAGACTTGACTAATAAAATTTGTCATTAAATAACATTTATTTTAGTAACAATTATTATTAAGTTGAGTTAAAGTAGGCGAACAATTATTTTCAACAAGAACAAAAGTTAGTTGTGCGTCATATTGCATGGTGGACATCTGTCTTCTGTTCTCTCTCCTCTCCATCCTCCGCTCACTCCCTCCACCTTCTGCTGACAGAGAAACAATGAAATGTGCATTAATGACACCATCAGAAATGTAAAGAGACAGGACAGGTTACTCAGCAACAATCACACTGATTGATCTGTACATAATAATAACTGCAATCATGAATTTCAGCAGTCTTTACACTCATAACAAAAGTAAAACTTAATTTAATCAGTGGTTTAGTCTAGTTTATTCTAGTGGTACTCTGACATCCATCTCTCCTGGCCTCCAACACCCCGTCCTGGAGCAAAATCTGTCCAACAGCACCCTCCTAGCAGCAAAAGTGGATTTTCTCGTGGATATACCAGCATGTCAGGTAGACTACACCACCAGATTTAATGCAAATTGTCTATAACAGAAAAGGGCAAAGCTAACGGGTTAGCTAACCATGCTGTCCTCATGTGACATGTGACTGTATGTGAGGCTAGACCAGGGCTAGACAGCCAGCCAACCAAAGCAAAAGAGAAGGGGGGGGAAACTAAGGCTTGAGATTCTTGATTTCACTGAACATCTTTTTGTGTATTTTTATCTTTTTCACTGTAATAGCTTTTTTCAATCTAAACATATATAAACTAGAGAAGAATTAAATACAAGCTAGTACATCCTAACCACATTAGTTGGTCAGCATAGCTTAACCATGTGTATATCACATCGCTCTTTATATTTCTCTGTATGTGACACTCATTTCAGCGTTGGTTGAATGAAAATAGTCACCTGGAATGTGCACGGAGCTGGCACAGGGGATAAGAGATTAAAAATTTTCAATCGGCTTAAAGACCTCCAGGCAGACATTGTTTTACTGCAGGAAACACATTTACCAAATCCCTCAGCAGAGCTCCTTAAGACAAGACAATTTCCACACGTGTATTTAGCTGGTTATAATTCTAGACAAAGAGGTGTAGCTATTCTGGTTAATAGCAGGTTAAAATTTGAAATGGATGACATAATCAGAGATCCACAAGGCAGATTTATAATAGTCACATTAAATGTTCAGAATCTTAAGGTATGTATTGCGAATTTATATGGACCGAACATCGATGACCCATTATTCTTTGACTCATTTTTCTCTGCTTTGCATAAGTACTCAGATAGAGCAATAATACTGGGCGGAGACTTCAACATGGTGTGTGATCCAGAAATAGACAGGCTTAGTCCAGCAGGAAACAGTAAAAGATGGCAGTCATTAGAAATTGTTAAACAGTACATGAAGGACTTTGGCCTCTGTGATGCGTGGCGATCACTCAACCCCACCACGAGACAATATACCTTCTATTCTGCGGTCCACCACTCCTATTCTAGATTAGATTACTTTTTAATCAGCAGCTCACTGATGAGTGAAATCTCAGAAATAGGGGTAGGTGTGGGGAGTGTGTGTGTGAGCGTGGTGGCGGGGTAGGGGGTGGGAGAGGTGGTGGGCGCCCTGGTGTCAGGTGTATCAGGGACTTTGGGGTGGGGGCTGGCCTGCCCTGGGGGGCGTCGTCTGGGGGGTCCGGTCCTCCTGGGTTTCGGTTGGGCCGCCCGGGTCCGGGGGGGGGTGGCTGCTCCTGGGCGCTTGGGCCCTGGGCCCGGCGCTGTCTCCGCTCCGGGGGACGCCCGGCGCCCGGTGGGGTCGGCAGCTGCTGGTCTTGGTCCGCTGGGGGCCTGGGCCTCCAGACTGCGGGGGCTCCGGCTGGGGCCGCTTTTTGCCGCCCTTCGGGGGATGCATGTCCGCTCTTTGGGGGGGGGGTAGCTGGGATCTGGGCCTCTGGGTGGCTGCTGGGGGCCTGGGTCGCGAGCCTTGCGGGCTTCCTCCTCCTTGCAGAGACGAGGCTGCATCTGCATGACTGTATCACCACGGAGCACCCTTTATTATGCATGTTGACACTGTGACACTGCTTCCCATTGCGATGACTAGGTCGTACCTCTTCTTTACTTCCCATTGCGATGACTAGGTTGTACCTCTTCTCTACTTCCCATTGCGCTGACTAGGTTGTACCTCTTCTCTGCGTAGTTCTGCGGTGTGTTTGTATGATCTGAGGATATTTAAGCCACCTGCAGGTACTCCTGTAGGGGATTGCTTGTTTTGTTTTCCAACAGAGACCTTGGTTGTTTAGGGATCGCGGTACAGATGTACCAGTGAACTGTGTAAGTGGATTCATGTTTTCTCTTCTCTCTCTCTTCCTCTTCCTTACTCCTCTCTCTCTGTTTCACTTTCTATCATTACCTCTATTCACTTTCATTTCTCCCTTGTCAGGCCCAGCAGTATGAAATGGAATGGTGTAATAGACAAATGTTTAAATAAAGAAATAAAATGAATAAACATGATATCAAGTGGAGCCTTATGTTCATAAAGCTCCGCTTGATAAAGCAAAACTGTTCAACAGAATAAAGCAATCAGATTTCCATTCTGCTTGCTTCAATGCTGGACAGGACAAGTAAAAAAAAAAAAAAAAAAAAAGAAAAAAAAAAAAAAAAAAAAAAAAAAAAAACCCTACAAATAGGTAGAAAATATCCATTTTTAAGCACCAAATAAAACCCCCACCAAAATGCACTTTAAAGAAATGTTCAATGATTATTTTAACCTTAGAAACTACAACAGCTTCAAACTCCTGTAAATACACAACATTTTACATCTTAAATCATGAATATTGCAACTTGAACGTAATTTAAAAGACATATTTCTTAAATGTACATTTTTACACACAAAATGACTTTTTAACTTGCATTTGTGACCTATGTGATGTCTTCTGGCTGTGTGGATGAAACAGTTGGAGCTGCTCAGGTGTTGGTAACAGTCAGATTTATTCCAGCAATTAGGGCGGTGCCTGCATTCATGACAAAAGGCAACAGTGGATAGTGAGGTAACGTGGACACAGCACATTTTCTCCCTCGTGGTGAATCCTCCATTGCTTTGAGGATTACCCATAAAATAAGAAATTAACAAAACATGACTAATGATGACAGATTGTGATGTGAACAAACTAAATCAGGCAGTGTGGCCCCAATGAGAGCCGGGCTAAGTAGGTGCTAATATGAAAGGGGCATTAGAAACTGGTTGGGGCAGTTCTGGGTTGCACCTTCCTGGATGAATTTGTATAAGAAACGGTGACTTAATTAGGAGTGATACACCTACGGGGGGACTATGGCAACAGAGCAATGGAGGAAAATGGTAAATCTCGAGTAATATTTTTATTATTTATTGTATTTTTATTAGCTTATAAAGATTTTGACATTCAAATTTAAGCAAAGCATGCTGCACCATGTTAATAATACATAAAAAGTGATATAAATGAAAAAATATAATTTTTGCAGGGGTGGCCAGCTTTTTGTTCAGGGGGGCACTGGCCACCCTTGGCCACCTCTTGGGGGCGTCCTTGCTTTGTTGCTCATGTCCAGCTGCCGGTATAGAACATGGCAACATTCGTGTATGGTGGCGAGTGTGTCCCGGTATCTTTGTATCACTGCCTCCTCTTCGCTGGAGCAACAGTGTGATATACAGTAGTTCCAACAAATGTGAAACTCCTGTTCACCAGGAAGAAACATGAATCTCACGTTACAATAAGAACACGTTGTTAGTGACGACCGTTGACTGCAATGGCGTTGTAACGATGGACATAGTAATTAAATTACACAGTTACTGAAAAAAGTAGTGCTGCTAGTAACGTCATTTATTTTAATAGTGTCAACATTGGTTTAATAGCCTAGTGAGACCATCCTGATCTCGCGAGCTTCAGGTTTTCATTCGCAGATCAGTCTGGCCTCTTTCTGTTGAAGAGAATTTGGAGCAGTTCACCAAATGAACGTCCAATCAGCGTCGGCTGTGAGGCGGGTTGAGGTGTGACGCAACAAGAAGCGACAGTTCAGTCTAGACAACATGCCGGCTTCAGCGGACGAAACTAGCGTCAGCGTGGCTATTGTTTGAGTTTTATTGTAATTACAGAGTATCTCTTCTCTGAAAGGAAAGCAAACACCACTCTGGAGGCTTTTTTCAAAGGAAAATATGTTTTTGCTTGAGTTTTCGTCGTCGCTTTGTTAGTAGGTCGTATGCTTCGTTGATCTGATTGGTTGATTTGGCCCGTCTATTGCCAGCATTGGTGGTGATACACAGATGCCTTATCCAATCAGCTAACCAGTATTTTTGCCCCTTCCCTAAGCTATTTTAACGGAGGATTCCCAGATGGATATACAGAGCAAATCCATCTGGCAGAGTCAGGTTATTGGTTTAATGGTGCATGTACTTTTTAAATATCCATAACTTGCTCAATTTTCTACTGATTTTAGAAACTGAATGTATAACAATAATGATAGTAACAAAAGGAACAAAAAAATAAAAGTACACAAATTGTAGCCAATGATCTTTTCTTTAGAAATGACAAACAACACTGAAACGAAGCATTACTAGACTAGTTTGGAGGGTTTTTTCACTGAATGAGGGATGTGAAATGAGTGTTTCAAAACTTATATGATGGAATATTAGTTTATTTCTGTATCTATTTAATTATGAAAATAATGGCTCTCCATTAACATCACCCTGAGTGCTTCAGAGTTAATATTGTCTGATATAAATAGTATGGACTGATACTGACATGTTCATGACACGTGAGAGTAGGGGTTTAGATGTGTGCCTGTATGTGTGAAATTATGTGTGAATGTGCGTGAGGGGAAAAAAAAAAACTGAGGTGTATGGATTTGCAGCCTTATTGTCTGATGACATCAACAAACATGCACACTAGGGTTGTCACGATACCAAATTTCTGTTTCGATACGATACCATTTTGTATTCCGATACTTTTCAATACTTTTCGATACTTTTCGATACTTTTTGTAAAAAAGGTAAACCACACTAATGTCGATATTTCCTTTATTTTTAAATAAAGACTTTGAGAACAATAACATTGGAGAACAATAACATAAATATTGTTAGCAAATAAATAATTGAAATCTTCAATCCTTTACAGAGAGAACCAGTAAAATAAAGCGATGCCAAATTAAATCAAATTAAAATGAGCATGTTAAATAAAATGTAGCAGCAAAAACAACTCGGTGGCTGGCTGCATCACTGTTTTTCCTATTTTTAGATGCCCAACAATAACACAAATAATCAAAATAGTTAATTGGCATAAAAATTTAAATCTTCAATCCTTTATAACCGAGAACCACTAAAATAAAGCGATGCCATTCAAATTAAAATGAGCATGTTAAATAAAATATTGTAGCCACAAAAAAAATTTCCAAGGGTGGTTTGCTGCTTCACTGTTTTACCTTCTTCAGGTTCCTAGCCAAGAAGACAAGAGTGTCTACATTTTCCTCCGTCAGTCTCGAACGCCTTGGACTGCAGATGTTCCCAGATGTGCTGAACACACGTTCAGATGCACAGCTTGATGCTGGAATACAAAGATATTTTCTTGCAAACTGAGCTAAGATGGGTAGCTGTACCTGATGTTGCTTCCACCATAGCAGGGGGTCTTCTGCAGGGCTGATGTATCTTATTTGTTTATAATCAGTCATTTCTCCTTGCAGTTTATCACTGAGTGTAACCTTGGGAATGTCAGAATCTTGTCTAGTATCTGCCCCTTTTTTTTCTGAGGTGATACTGCAGAGCAAACTCTTGAGATCACTTCTCCTCTTTGATGCTGCTGCCCCTCTGTCATCCACCAACTCTTCTTGTTGCTCCTGGCTTGGCTCACTGGGAGGATGAACTGTATCAACTTTTAGAAGAAGTTCCATCTTAACTTCTTCTTCCATCGTAACAAACACATTTTTAAATCTTGGATCTAGGATTGTGGTGATATTTAGCGTCATCTTTAGAGTTTAGTTTTCATCATATCTCTCCTTTCAAAGTCTCCTTTACTAATTTGCTTCATTTCTCGCATCAGTGGACTGTTACCTTCCTCATCCTCCTGGCAGGCTCTTATCTTCCATATAAGTGGCAGGACTGATGAGAGAGTTGCCTCTTTCTCTCCACTTAGGGCATCTGTGAACTCACTGGCCCTCATTTATCAAACGATCGTAGAAATGGTCGCTCATCTGATCGTAAAAATGGTCGTACGATTGGACCCACGTGTGATTTATTAAAACGTTCGTATCGGTCCAATCTCGTCGTACGAACAAAACAGTCTTGATAAATTCCACAGCTGAAATCCATCGTCATTTAAATGTCACGCCCACGGTTACGCCCTTAAACATGCATAATGATGAGGCTTCACCCAGCGAGGTTGAACCATGGAGAGGAGAGATTCTGCCAAAAAAGAAACTTTGGGGGGATCAAGACAGAATTCCTCATTTGTGAGGTGGGAAAGATTAAAGAGGTGTTTGGCAGCTTAAAAACCGGAGTTAGAGACGTGAACAAAAACGCTGCACGGAAGAGGATCAGTCAGCCCGACCGGTGTGAACGACCAGATATTAATAAAAGTCTCAATCTATGCCTGGATTATATGGTTTATTCGTTTTATTAGTTATGAAATTTAATAATAGGCCACATCCGATGGCAACGTCACAATTCTTTAGCCAATGGGTCAAGAAAAAGTGGTCCAATATGAAACTTACCACCAAAAGATGCCCCCCCCCCCACCCCTCCGTCATGAGTCCAACCGCTGCGCTCTAACAGGTGACAGGTGGATGCCGGTCAGATCCGAGCCTGACTCAGACAGGGACAGAAAAAAGATAACTTGCATTTGCAAAGCTGAGGGACAGTCTACTGACTGAGCACTTCTACAACTTTAAAGTATTGATTACTTATTAGAAATGGATCAGCTCCGGTCTCCTCCCTATAGCCCAGTGGGGGCTGTAGGGCGGCTCCCGCCGCATCTTCTTCTCTGACTGCGCATCAGAACTCTCCAGATGTCTGAGCGATGTGCAGCACTGCACAGGACAGGAGTGTTGTAGATTTTCTCAGAGTCTAAAACAGTGTCTCATCCCGCTGGGTCCGACACCCACCTGCCTTCCTGCAGCCCGAAGCAGCGAAATTCAGAAAATTTTTGATCTTTTTCAGGTTTGTGACATTAGATTTAGTTGTTCCTCATGGGAAACCAGACCAGCTTAATAAATCAACTAGATTTGAATGAAAATGTAAAATGCGATGCCTTAAAGAGCATGTTTCATGTTCTTTATAACGGCAGAAAATCATTCCCTGTGATGAGGCAGTAACTGTTAGGTCTCAAGTTGAAAAGAACCAGGAAGTATTACTAAAAAAATGGGAGGGGGAGGGGATAAAACTCTACTTCACAAACACCGCACGGTTTTGGAATCATGTGACCTCTGACGTCAGAGTAGGTGAAGTCCTGTGAATTCCACAACTGACCAATGCAAAACAATAACAGATAAACGGCGAGACAACAGCTGATTAGCAGCTAGACATCATCTTTCTTTCGCAGTGTTCAGTGTTTGGGCGTCAAAATCGCGCCTGATGCCCAAAGCTGGATGCTTGATTTCCAGCGTCTTGACGCCCTGACGTGTGGTGAGGGATGTCCAACCAAGCTGTGCTCGCCGCGCCTCGGGAGGAGCCTCTCCTTTTTCTTTTTCCTTTCACCGGTCTGTCTGTCTGTGATAAATAAAGCAGGGAACGTCATCATCGTACATCTCTGCTCTGTGTCCGGTTCACCAGATGATTCCAGGTGTTCTGACTGTGATGATTTTCATCATTTACTCCAGGAGCTGCTGATGAGGGGCGCTTTCAGCCGTTTGATCCGGCCCAGTTTAACAACCCGCTGTCCCGATGCGGGGCAGCATTAGCAGCACATTACATCCCATCAGGACAGCAGGTCATCAAACCACCATTCAGACACCGGGACCAGACACAGATCACAGTTTATCCTCCTCTGTCTTCAGAGAGAGAGGAGAACCCCCTGGTTCTTCTGGGTATTTCCCATCCTGTCAGAAAATGTGTGTCTGTGAAATGACTTGCTCTGATTGGTCGACGCCCCGTGTCAAGACACCAAAGTTCAGATTTTCCAACTCCGGAGTCTGACGCCCTTAATGCCCAAACACGTGTCAAACACCCAAAATCTCAAAACTCGACGTGCGTAACGCGCCTAGACGTGCCGCACGAAATGCGCCGCCAGAATGGCAGATGCTCCGAGACGCGATTCGGCCATTGACTTTGGATGTAAACCTGACAGCCTTGACGCCCAATTCGCGCTTGGTTTGAACACACCGATAAAGGTGAACTTCATTTCTTTTCAATCTGGACCTGTTTACTAGCATGAAATACGTTCATTTACTCACCCAGACAGTTTTGGTGCAACTTGAATTCCTTCTGGAGATATTTAGATCCACTCCAGATCAGCGTATGCGCGATATAATGGCAGTGATGGGGCAACCGCGTGCAGCCTCTAAATAAGGCATTATCTGCCACAAACTCCTTCATTTCACCAATGTTTTGTTACAAGACATTAGTCGGACACCCCTGTGAGCTCGAAGCGGCTTTTTTGTGGTGGTCCGTCCTTATTTACAGACATTAGTATTACTTCAGTCGGGAATCCATGAAAATTTAAGTAGGGTTGGCGTTTATTTAATTTATGAAGTGGAACAGAGCAGGGACACTGAACTGGCCCGGAAGAGGAAGCGGCTGAATGTTTCAAGTTCCGGAAACCGGAACACGGAAGCGTGATAATCCCCTATTAAAAATACTGGTTTGATGGGTTTTTATAAGTTTACAAAATGGCATGACTTTACATCAGGATTTCAGGGAGGTCTGGTACCCCTGGGCGGGGCCTCTGCCTTGGTGGAGACTTTGCCCCTGCACTCTGCCCTCCTTTAGGTGGCTGGCACCCGGTGGGACCAGCAGCTGCTGCTTGGCCATCTGGGCCTATGCTCCCTGCTTCCGATTCTTTATTTTGTTGTGTTTTTTCCAGCTTCCAGTCTAGCAGCCGGTTGCCTGCATTTTCTGTTTAGATTGAACAGCTGATGCTGCTGCTTCCTACCCGTACCTTTTCTCTTCTGTTTATTCTCTCCTTTCTTATGTTGCTGCCCATTTAGTTAATTACAGCATCAATATGAAAGGCCATCAGTTTTAAACGTACATGTCCTAAGCAATCAGATATGGAGACTGAATGATTGACTTGTGGTTGCCTATTAAGACTAACTACATAAAGTTCTGATAAGGAACACCTCATCAGAAACAAATTCTTACATTTTATTTTTCTTTCTCTCTCTGTGTGTGTTTCTATGCTGATGATAAAGAAAAATGTCCACAACAAAGTGAGGTAAGTAGAGTTTAAATATTTATTGAAACAATGATGCATCAATCTGTGATTTTGCAGGATATGAGCCACTGTCACTGTTCACTCCTATTTACATTAAAACATACAATGGCGTGCTACTTGTTATTTTCTGTATATTAAACTTTGACTGTTTCCCACAAACCCTGAAAACTGCAATGATCACATCACTACTTATGAAACAGAGCAGCTTGGACTCTTCAATCATGATCAACTACAGGCCCATCTCAAACCCTTCAATTTAGAAGTGAAACAATTGAAAAAGCTGTTTTTCTACAGTTTTTGAGATTCTTTGTAGTTTTTGATAACCTTCAGTTGGGATCCAAAAATTGAACCTCATTGAAGCAACGTCCATGTAAACATAATTAGTGGCAAGTCACTAATGTGATCTAGTTTAGCTAGATCACATTGTTGCTTTTGACTTAAAATGTCCCATTAGACCAACTGGAAAATTCGGTGAGAATTACAGGTCTGATTCTGCTTAAAGGACTTGGACAATTGGTAACTATAGATCCAGCAAAGCTTAAATGGCATGCACAGTTCCCCAAGGCTCCATTTCAGGCCCCCTGTAACAACAGGGGGAAATTGATTGAATACTACATGCTCCCACAAGCTTGGATCATTAAAAAGAGCTAAATTTCCCACAGCTATACTGAAGATATAGCTCTATATGATCTCACCAGGGGGTATCTCTATATCCCGTACAAACCTTGGGTATTTGTATCAGTCAAATCAATAGCAGCTTGTACCAGAATTTTCTTCAGTTAAATAAAAATAAAACTATTTTTGAAAAATATGGTTGTAAAAGTATTTGAAAAGTAACTTGGTGCACAATCTCCTAATATTGCCTGTGGATTATAGTCTAATGTAACATTTTGTTCAGGAAACAGAGCTGTGCAGGAAAGCAATAACCCCCTTGATGTGGAACTGTAAACGTGAATGGATCAGCCATATTTTCAGTATTCACAGCCATGTTTTCTTGGTTACTGGGGCCATCTGAACCAGCATGCCCTTTCCCACACACAGGAAAGCAGGAACCAAATCAGCTTTTTTCCTCAGGAAGAACGTCAAGAATAAGAGG
The DNA here is from genome assembly GCA_023101725.1 of Atherinomorus stipes. Taxonomy (NCBI): domain Eukaryota; kingdom Metazoa; phylum Chordata; class Actinopteri; order Atheriniformes; family Atherinidae; genus Atherinomorus; species Atherinomorus stipes. The sequence goes on from JALJCO010009692.1 coordinate 63,546, forward strand.
ATTGATGGCATAGCTGTCAAGTCTCCCGTTTTGATCAGGAAACTACCATATGTTAACCCATTTTCCTGCCAACCTCCCGTATTAGATGCCACAAGGTTCGTGCCGGCAGCGACAACAAACAAACCCAGACTTTATGTCTATTACTCATTCCATATTAAAAATCTGAATTTTGCATTTTCTTACTGCAAGAAGCTGAATTTGGACATGCGGGTACTTTGATGCTGTGGTAAACAAATTTACTGAAAAACACGTTATCCTTCTTATTAATGAGATAAAGCCTTTCATTACTGATTCACAAGTGCATGTGGCCCGCCGTTCGTCAACTCACTGCCTCTCTGCATGCTGCGTTCAGGTGCAAAGCAGATGTCTGACAGCAGATCAGCCTATCCAGCCGCTGCTGTGCTTCCGGATTTTGACGTTCATGTGAAACACTTCAATTCTCTGCATTCTGAAGTCATGACGCCAACAATAAAGGTGTGGCGGCCATCATGACAATGCCATGAGAGGCGCATGAGTGAATATGAAAAACGATAAGAAATGTAATGAAAATATGATGCAAATTTTTAACTTACAGACAAGTAGCATAACGTAAAATAAACTGAAAATAAACTAATGTACTCCAGATGTCTTTTAGAGCTTTTATTTGTGCCGTAATATAACGTAGGAATGTTCACAGCATCTCAGTGTCAACAAAGACATTATGAAGTAGTTATTTTAGATGTGTTGTAGACTTGTGTCAGGATGTAAGGGAAAACTGAAGTTTGGTTGAGGTGGTAGGATGGCTTGTGATGGGTTCTTGAAAATTTCCTTTATTTTGAAATCCACCCCCCCCCCCCCCTCAAATACGGACATCCCTGTTTACAGGATCCAGGGTGAAAAAACGCAAAATATTTTTCAAGATGCGCGTATCGTTTAGACAGTACCGGCATTTTGGGGAGTCAAAGACGCTAATAAATAAACCACCTTCCGGAGTGGAAATTTTGAAAACACTCCACTGAAGGTCTTGATGGTGGTGCCATCTAGTGACATGTTTTGCTGCAGTATGCACACCAGGACATTCTACGCACATTTGCATGACCGTCTGCCAATATGCTCCAGCTGCAGACAAATGGGTGTTCCTGTTGTGATGGGCGTTCCCGGTTCGGAGACTAGAACGCCCATTTCTTTTAGCCTGGGCCTCCCCATCTCCCCACGCTTGCCAACAACATCCACATTACTATCTGGGTTAAGCATAGCATTGAATTTGTATTCGTATTGAACTAACCGTGACCACCATGTATCAAATATCAAACAATACAGAATTTTAAATTTATTTTAACTTGTGTTCTGACTATGACCTCTGTCTTGGAAAACTTAGTGGATCTGTGTTCAATTACACTCACATCTGTAATTTGGAACTAATTTGGTCTTCATGGTAAGTATGACACTGATGGTATGCTGTTGTGGACAAAAGCACAATGGGCTAAAAAAGGCATGGAGATTTTTTGTTTGTATAGAAAAAGTATCGAACCGTGACACTTAAGTATTGAACCAACCCAAACTGTGAATATTTTGTATCGTTGCACCCCTACTAGTTAGCAATGTCCACTAGCTATTTTTTTTCTCAAACGTTTCACACAGTTGTCTTGTAGTCAGAGTATATAACAGGCAGCATAGAGCTACCATTAGTAGCTAAGCAAGTAGCTAGATGAACATCAATAAATCTTAATAAGCTTACGTTTGATTCATGTGTTTATGTGTAAATTTAGTACACAAGCTAGGACGGAGTTTACAGCATAGAGCTAACATTCCATAAGGTTTTTTTTAAAAAAAAAAGAGTCGCAAAATGAAAGCCAATAAATCTTGAGAGAAAACATGATTACCCAGTGAGAGGTTATGTCAGTAAGTTGATTATTGTTGATTATTATTTGACAACGTGTCACTGTATAACTCTTGTGGTCTCTTTATTGTATCCGAATCCGATATTAATCACAGCGACAAGCTTGTCTCAGGAGCTGCTAATGTCTTAATATTGTTGGTCCATCAGCAACGTGGCTATTTGTAGTTATCAGCTAAAGTTTGCAGCAACGACTTGAAACGTTAGGCTGATAACCAAGTGGGCTTTGTTCATTTGGATGTCATTGTTTTATATTAAATAGATAACACCTATTAATAAAGTAACCTAACCATATAACAAACACATTAAAAATGCACTATACAAAAAGTGGGTCATAAGACAGAACACAGACCAAAACACACAGCCAACAGAAGACACAAATACACAAAGCAATTCGCATAAACAAAAGCCACAGCACACAAGCACAATTAGCAAGACCGCATGACTGTTTGAGGAAAAAAAGCGTCCACAAGCCATTATCTATTTAATATAAAACAATGACATCCAAATAGCTGCGTTTCTTATGGATCGACGACATTATGACATTAGCTGCTCCTGAGACAACTTGTCACTGTTATTAATATCAGGTTCGGATACAATAATGACACCACAAGAGTTAGACAGTAACAGGTTGTCAAATAATAATCAACTGACTGACATAACATCTCAATGGGTAATCATGTTTTCTCTGGGAGGCAGAGGTCAGCATGGAACATGTTTGAATAAAATGGCAGCGTCCCCTGTGAAAATCTTTACCATTGGTCAATGAAACATGTTCTTGACGGGAATGCCCAGGCCGCAGCCAGACCCTTCTCCCGTCTGCATGCAGAATTTCTCCTCAAAACACTTGTATAAACGCGGAGTTGTCGGAGAAAACAGAACTCTAGGCTAGTGTTTTTCAAGTGGAGCGTTATTGTGTAAATGTGGTCTAAAACTAAACCAGAATGCTGGCGCTTGTGTCTTGAAAAAGAAGTCTGTCTCTTCCAATAACAAACAGCACATTGGGTTGCCATATGTCTAAAATGTGTTGTAGCTTAACTTGTCTTGCCTTACAGATCTTCGACTCTCATGAATTAAACTACAGTACAGTGACCTTTAATCAACGAGGAAGAAGAAGAGAGCCAGAGTCAAACGTTGTGTATTCTGCCACCAGATAGGCCGAAGAAGAAAACTGAATGACAGCTCAATGTGGAACTGATGCTTTGACTTCTGGGAGGGGTTGTTCATGTTTTTAGTGTCGTAAAAAGTCAGGAGTGTCGATGCCAGTCTATTATTTTTACAAATATAGAAAAATTTATGAAGTTTGACAGAGATAAATTTGATGCTAAACAGCTTGTTTATTTGTTTATGTTTCTGAAGAATGTCAACACTGAAGCTAGAAGAACTTCTGCTTTCTGGTTTAAAAATAAAAAGTATCTGGTTTAAAAATGTGTTTTTCTTAAAATAAAATAATGAAATGAAATTTCTCAGTATTTCTTTAAACATCTGACAAGTTTCAAAAGAATTTTGGGAAAAATCATAACTCTTAAGTATCAGATGTTAATCAGTTTGTATACAGCTGAAAATGCAAGAGATGATGTAATAAACCAAAAAAAGGAAGTCAGATCTACACTCCAGGTGTGACAAGGTGAAAACAAAAATGACGAGTGGTCCTTTTTTTTTCGTTTCTAAAATACATCAAATGTCTTAGTATTTTATACCCCAAATTCTTAAAATGAAATTAAACACATTTCATTCATTCCCAGAGAGAAGTTAAGATAAATTTCACAAATGTGTGATAAATAAATCATAAAACTGCAAGAAACGATCTGTTATTGATGCAAACCATCCTCCTTACTATCAAATCTGACAGTAAAATGAGCTATTTGGGTTTCATATTGAGGTGTTATGAATTATGAATCAATAAAATACCTTACAACTTAGAACACCAAGAGCGGTCACATGTTTTTACCTTTAACGCAGTTTCTTCGTAATGAGAATTGTCTCGCGAAAACAGCCATGAAAAGAATAGTAGTGGAAACTACCACTCTCTGTTTCTTGCTTCTATGTACAGCTTATCGTAAGACCATCAAGCATTCTAGACAGTGTTGTTTTTGGCAGCTATCTGAGTTTTAGTCTTAGTCTTAGTCTTTCTGACGAAAATGCTTATTAGTTTTAGTCATATTTTAGTCATTCCTGTATCTGATAGTTTTAGTCTAGTTTTAGTCAACGAAAATCAAAAAGGTTTTAGTCTAGTTTTAGTCGACGAAATTCAAAAACGTTTTAGTCTAGTTTTTGTCAGGTAGGCTATATTTTTTAAAGTAGAAAAGAATAACTGGCCACTAAGGAAACCATGCTGCCGGTTACATTTAAACATATAGGTTTGAATATGAAAACAGAAAGAAAGACTATGTGTCATTGCAAGTGAAGACAGCAGTTAATGGTGAGGGGAGTGAGTTGCGTTGTCTTGTATTATAATCATGTGGCACCTTAAAGTTTAATTTTGTTGTTTTATTATATTGTGTATCTTTTCTTTACCTGCCAAGGGACTGCTGATGCTAATTAGCTTACTAATGACAATTCAACATTTTGCTATATGTTCATTAATATGTACTGTCCCTGTCAAATAAACAAAAAGTTTGAAGATAGAATAAATTTTAAAGCTGCTCATAAAAATACTGAATGCAAAAAAGTTTTGGACACACAAACCATCAATTTATTGCAAAATTAAGGTAAAATATAGGGCTGCAAATATCTTAAACTGTTTGGGAGTCAAAACAGCCGGCTCTTTAGGAACGACTCAAAAGAGCCGACTCTTTAGGAACCGAATCAAAAGAGCCGACTCTTTTGGAACCGAATCAAAAAGACCGGCTCTCTGAAAAGAGACGAACTTCCCACCGTTTGAACAGCGCAGCCAAGCAGCTGCGCGTCTGACCGCAGGTGTTCACCAGAGTCCCTCAGCAGTTCAGATACCCGACGGTAACCCGCAAAAACGCTGTTTAGCAGATAGAAATGACAAAGATTAATATCATGATTAAGGTGTGGGCAGATATTTATGTAGTTCGGGCGGGTGGCGGTGAGAATATGTTTCTTTTTCGTTGGACAAGACGTGTTTTAAACATCAAACGTTGGGATCGTTTCCAGATCAGGCAGAGACAGAGGCACTGCTGGTAATGGGAACAGCGAACACTGTTACAACCAGGGATGATGATCTTTTATGCTGGAATCTCTGAATCAAATAGATAAAGCCCCTACGTGGCAAAATGACAGAGACTGCTGTGAATTTAAGATATTAATGTGCGACGTGCGGGTCAGGTTTGACAGGAAGAGCCGCGGTTCGTGGGTCTCGGTTCGGGCGGATGCGAGTAAGGATGCAACTACTTTTTAACATTTGACAGACAGATAAATGCAGAATAGGTAGACATTTCCTGCATTATGTACGTCTGACAGACCGGAGATTCACATTTTCGTCCAGTCTCGTCTCGTCAATGAAAATTTACACTCGTCCCGTCATGTTTTAGTCATCAGAGAGACATGTTTAGCTCGTCATCGTGTCGTCATCGTCATGAAAAAAAGGGGCGTCAACGAAATGATTTCGTCATCGTCATCGTTAACGAAAACAACACTGATTCTAGAGAGAAATGTGTTGCCCAGTGTCAGAGAGCTTGGTCATGGGTCTTACAACAGGATAATGACCCAAAACACATAAAAACACCAAAGAATGGCTGAGAGGAAACCAGGGCCGCCTTAACTTACTGGTAGGACCCTGGGCTGAGAGGTTTTGTAGGCCCTGTCCCGTCCTCCAACTTTACTCGATTTTTCTCTTTATTTAAAAAGTCTCATTATAGAAAATACTACACTGAAAAAAAGAAAATAGTTGAACCAACTTAATTGAATTGTTTCAATTGGTAACACCTAAATGAATTAAGTTCTTTGAAATAAAGTTTACAAGTTAGATTAACACAATTAATTTAAGTCACTTGTACTTATTCTCAAATCAAAATTTTGCATTAATCCAACTTAAAATTAAGGCAAATCAACTTAAAATTTTCAGTTTTTCCAACTTAAAAATTTGAGTTGTCCAGAAGTGAAATATTGTGCTTTTCTAACCTACTAATATGGTTTAGTTTAAATTAATTTTTGCAGTAACACTAAAATTAAATTTTAGTTTAATAAAACTAAACTTACAATTTTAAGTTGGCTGAAAATAATTTTTAAAAAGTTCAAAATCCAATGTTTTTCTTTAAAAAAATACTTTTATTGTATAAAATGTAATTAATAAAACATTAACTTTACGGCCACCAAAGCTTTTGGGCCAACATGTCACACATATAAACATTTCTTTTACAGTTTTAAAGCACTTACAGTATGAGAACATTTCTTTCAGTTTATAATCAGTTATGACACTCTTATTTCTAAATCAGTTAAACATTTTTTTTTTTTTAGTTTTAAAGCACTTTTATGAACATTTCTTTTACAGTTATAACAAAAAAAAATCTCAGTTATATGAACATTTCTTTTAGAGTTTATAGTCAGTTAAACAATGTCACAACAGTTTTTTGTATAACTGAACACATCAAAACTGAAGTGCACAGAAAGAATCATGTATGGGAAAAAACAAACACATCCGTTACAAAGTATGTTTAAAAACACTATTGTGTTTTGCAGAACATTTTTTGTCTTTTCATTGTCTGCTTTAAAGAGACTACATCTTTTTGCATGCTATATGTTCAAAACAGTGTTCCTTCTCAATATGGTGCAAGGCCAATGGGCTATATGCACAGCTCCACTACTTCCTGAACTTCAGACAGCACCTTGCTTTCTGTCTTCCATGACTGGACAAACTGATTACTCCAGATGTGTCTGGCCAGTTACTAAGGTCAGACACACCTGAGTTAATCAGTTTGCCCAGTCACAACAAACAGGAAGCAAAGGTGCTGTCTGAAGTTCAGGAAGTAGTGGAGCTGTGCATATAGCCCATTGTTGGTCATTGTTGTGTAGTTACTGGGAGCACTGAAGTTTGATATGCAGATTTTGGACTTTTGGGGACATCTTGTGCTGATCAAGCTGCATAAAGATCTTTTGAAACACTTCAAAAGTGAAGCGTGAGGGTTTTGGATAAGCTAGGTTGATGGCATAGATCCAACCTAGAAGCAGAGCACAAGCTGAAGCAACTGAAGTCAGTTCGTGCAACACTTCGATGCCCTCAATGATGATGCCAATATCTTCAGGTGGCACCTGAAGTCTGTCTCCTCCTTCCGAATCACAAATACTGCCATGGTGAGCTTCTCCAGGTCCCTCTGAACACCATCTGCTTCACAGTCCTACAGAGGGGAGACAAACAAAATCACCATTAGCCTTATTTTTTACTGTGATGAAGTGTTTGAAGTGATGTACCTATATGTGTTATATATTGGGCTATTTCTTGGCTTGGTGTCATCATACACCAGAAACAGCAGGGAGAGATGCATCAATCGGACAATCTGAATGTAAGCAAGAAAAATAAGCACGCCACACTATTCCTTTCAACTTGTACAATTAACTAAGCCCTTCTTACTTCCAATACATTGTGTATTTTTGCTGGGAATTACATCATGTCCAATCATGATAGGTCAGCAATCCGACCATGGTTCAGGTGTTATGGTTTAAAAAAAAAAACTTTCTTTTTTGGTACACTATATCTCAGAGAAGGCCAAGAGAGGAGAGGGGAGCAGAAGAACAGGAGACAGGGAGAACAAAAACACGAGAAGGAAGGAGAAAAGAGGCTAAAGAGAGAAGAGGGGGAGAAGAAGAGATGAGGTGAAGATGGGAGATGAGAAGGCAAAGAGGGGAGAGGGGAGGAAAAGAAGGAAAGGAGAGGAGAAGATGATGGAAGGAACAGAGGAGGAGAGGGAGAAGAAGAGGAGATTCGATGAGCAGAAAAGAGAAGGAAAAGAGGAGGGAGAGGAGGAGAGAATCAAAAATATGGCTATGATGATAAATACAACATATCAACAATCCAATCCAGACCAGTGTTCTGCTTGTTCTATCAATTCTTTTTTTTTTTTCCAACTTTCCCACCACCTCCTACTTAGCCCAGCACAGCAACACACTGCCAGAGTTGTTTGTGTTTAAATTATGATTTTCCCAGGGATAGTAAATACACTTTTAGCATCTCCTCCATTAGTGTTCTGAAGGAGCTAAGTAGGGCCTCAAATGGTGATGTGTCCCAATTGCAGGCTACTATTGGCCAGAATCGGACATCACGGGATGAGTCATGAGTGCAACTCCTGTCCCGACCAGAGTGTGCTTTGTAAACAAATTACTCCAGGAAACCTTGTTATGCCGACCCCCCCCACACCGAAGACGGCTGCAATTGCTTTATTGTGAACAAACCAAACCAGTGTGGTGTGGGCTCAATGAAGGCAGGGATAACTAGCAGGGTATATACAGAAGTTCTTAAGCTGAAATTAATACCTTTTAATACCTTTTTAATACCTTCCTAACATTTTTTAATACCAACACGTCAACCACGCTTTCGGGCTTCAGTTACACATAATAACTAGTAATTACAAAGGTCATGGAGGTGCACAGACGTGCTCACAACACCAGCAGAAAAAGAGACGAATCCTCACAAATGGAAAAGAAATTTCACCCAAATAGAAAAAGAAACAAATATGCTCACAGTGGCCTAATAAAAGTTTTTAAAGTGTCTATTCTCTGTTAGTGCTCCGTCTGCACCCCGCTGTGATGGTTTTAATATTTTATGTAAAGCACTTTGAATTGTCCTGTATGTGAAATGTGTTTTACAAATAAAAAAAAAATACCATTGTCTTAAGACGATGCCATTTGCATACAATGGCTTTCACTACCTTCTACTCTGATTTCCTGCAGATGAAAAATTTTGGAGATTCAGGGGAGCATGTTCATGTGCTTATGTACACCTGCACCATATCTACAGTTTGTATATTCCAGCTACATCTGGACAGTGTGAAAGTGTGTTCTCCACAGCCGGAGAGGTATTAAAAGAAAAGAACAGACTGACTTAGTTTCAATTCAAAATGCACCTAAATTAGGTGTGAAAAAGGTAAAACAAACTAAAGGAGTTCACATCAGAAATGAAGTCAAAAACCTTTTAACTTCATTTCACCAGTGTGTCAAACAAAGTGACTTTAGTGTGATACAACTGCACATTTTATAAACAGATTTTACAAATGACAATTCTTTGTATTTTAATAACTAAATCAACAGTGAACATTTTCTTAATATTTCAATCTGTCCTTTTTTGCTGTGAATATAATTATGAAACAATTTGTGAGCAATTACCTGTTACTGTTGTGATGGAACAGATTTCTCTCATTCTGAGTAGGTTTATTACACCTGTTATTAGTTACAAGACTTTTTCTTTCCTGAATGAAAACACTGACTTTTATACAATTGTTTCTCATTTTACGGGTGTGAGGAAGAGTACAGATGGTTTTCCAGCACTTTAATTGTGTAGCTGGTCTTGTCCTACACACGGGCTGACTTTTGCTACGTCTGAATCGGGGAACATGTGAAATAGCTCAGATCCCCTCAGTGGGTATGAGC
>JALJCO010009693.1:0-16984 GCA_023101725.1 Atherinomorus stipes
AAAACACTAAAAGCCTGACACAACAATAAAATGTAATTAATTAATAAATCAGTTAATGATCAAGTAATTCATTCACATTTATTAATAATTTATTCATAATGTGTTAATTAATCCATTGATTATTAATTTATTGAGTTATTAGTTAATTTATTAATTTTCATTAATAATATTAACTTATTAATTAAGAATGGATGAATTAATCATCCACTCATTTATTCTAAACTTTGTTAAGAATGTACACTGAATACATAGTAATACAAAAGAGTACGGGCATTACAAAGGGAAAAGGAAAGAAAAAGTAAATAAATAAAATCCAGTGTCAGAACTTTGCATAAAAGTGATTCCAGAACTCTGAATCCAGTTTGAATCAAGTGAATAAAGTTTGACTTTGTTCACTTGAGTTTAAATTGTTTTTGTTCTAAATAAATAAATGTTTTCCAAATAAAGTTTTTTTTCCAGTTTGTCTTGGTTATTAAAATGGTAGAGTCATTTAAGTGTTCATTGTGAAATTTTATTTTATTTTTTAATTGTCTTACATGTGATTAATCTGAGATCTGAGGAGCCTCCCCATTCATTCTGACAGCAACCGTCTGACCTGTGGTCTGACCCAAGATGGCCGCTCTGTCGGCACGTCTCAAACCCGCGAATGCTGGGTCTATCGATGTCTATGAGCCTAGCGGCCAGCAGCGTCCAATGGGGTGTCTGCGTATATGATGTAGGGATGTTCTGCTCGACTCCGCCTCGATCTTATGAACCGGAAGTCTCGCTACCGCTGTTTTGGTGGAAGTGTCAGCATGCCAAAAGCCACGTGACCACACTAACCGAGGCCTCGTTACGTCATCCGCGAGGGTCGAGCCGAAATCTTGAAGAGACCGGGTTAAATAAATAATAAATTAATAAATAATAAATAAATAATAAATAATAATATAATAATAAATAATAAATAATAAAATAAAATAAATAAAATAAAATAATAAATAATAAATAAATAATAAATATAAATAAAATATTTATAATTTAAATAATAAACAGGGTTTATTAATCTGTCAGTGCTTAATACAGTTTCCAATCGCTTAGGAATTTATTGAAGATAAGTTAATTTATCACAGAGGATCATTCCAAGATATCAGCCACAAAGGAAACACTAACTGAAGGTTGACAACGTATCTTTTATTATAAAACGGCTGTTTCTCATTCTTAAATGTGATTGGCTGAACTGCGTTCCAAGCCCGTGGTAAAACAGACTGTAACCTACACGTAGATCCGGCAGACCGCAGCACAAAATATCCCTGCGCCAGCACAAACAGATGTTGCGTTGCTTAGCAACCAACTACTCTGAGTTCAACCGATTCGTTGGATTATATTTGTTTTAAGACTTTTGTAGACTTTGTAATGAATTTTGATATTTTAGGTGTCCTGAGCCTGGATGAGGGGTGGAAGATGCTTTGCAAATGAGGCAACATGTCCGCGGTGAAATCTGCGCTGTAGCCGTCACATCTGCACAAAAACAGCTGCCGCCAAACGCACACCACCGTTTCTCCAAACATTATTTTTACAGCATCATTAATGGAAGTAACAACATTAACGAGGCCAGACAGCCTGAATTGATGAGAGCGAATGGCCGGATTTATAGCCGGATTTTTGTAAAACAAGCGTCTTCCCTCCTCCAACTAAGAAAATTTAAAAAAGAAAAAAAAAATGGCATCCACCTTGTTTTTGGAATAAAAATCCTCATACCGAACTGCAGAAGTGCGATAAGCACATTCACAGAGTTTAGCTGTTTCTGATGGTTCGCTCCTTTACTGTCGTCAGCCAGGCGATGGCCCGGAGAAGTGCTGCTTTATATCCATGTTTTAATACTTATCAGCTGTATGGAGAAATATTAATATGGATGGATAAATGAAACGGGGGGGGGGAGAAGTGATGATTGGCGGGTAGGAGGAGTTTGCTGCTTAAATGGAGGGAAAGCGTTTGCAGGCGGAAAGAGGGTTTAACAAAACAAACGAAGCATGGATCTTTGGGAGCAAAGTTAATAAAATAAAATAAAAATGGACTGAGCAGGCCATCGGATCTGAGCGGATCATCTGTCTGATCGCAGTTTTAAACAAGTGAAAACTCCGCTGACCCAGTTCACAGCTTGTTCGCCTGGAAAGTAACGATCCAGAGTAAATACAGGTCGCACATGTGATCAAAGCATTTTTTTCTGTCGCAGGCAGTGATGTTTCAAACCTTAAAACCCTGGTTATTAATGTCCACACGCAGTTGCATAAACGAGGTAAACTAAATCCTCACTTTGGTCGAAGTTTTTGAAATGAACTTTTTTTAATGCCAAAAAATAAATAAATAAGTAGATAAAAAAATACAAAGAAATAAAATCTGCGTTTACGTGTTAATGATGGGCCAAATCGTAGGAAATATCTTCGTTTTACGAGACCCTCCTACTTGTGAACAAGCTGAGTTGCTTAGCAACCATACTGTCCATCTTATGTGTTGGGAGAACAAATAGTTCTCTATTTCATTATTACCCATAAATTGTTTATTTTGTATGTGTGTATTTATTTTTATCTATTTTATAGGCAATATGTGAGGTAACCGTTTTATAAAAGCAATAAGCCCCTTGCTTATTGCCCCTTATTGCTTTATTATACACTGTGTCAGAGACAGGACAGCTCCAGACAGCGCTTCCCTCAGCTGCAGTACACATCCACGGCCAGCAGATGGAGCTCATGCTCACGGTCTCAAATGTCTCGAGACTTCGTGTCGATCTGTTGGCAGCTGTGTCAAAATGTCTCAGTGTCTCATGAAGCTTCGTTTTCACCATCCCTAGCGTCAGCTGTTCATATTGCAGTTAGGCCACATTTAGAAATGTAATGTGAACACCCGCACACACAAAAAAATGGATCTGAGAAAAATCCGAGCATTACGACCTGCGGTGTGAACGTGGTCTTTGAGCAGCGCCATGCGGTCGCACACCTTTCCCTTGCTCTCCGAGCACGAAATAAAATCCAACTCGACTTTTAAAATAAAGACATAATTTATTTCGTACAATTTTGCAAAGCAGCCAATTGAGTGACAGGTGCAACAAGCAGGTAACTGCAGTAAAACAGTGAGTAACAGTGCCCAGCATGTGATACACATTTCATAGCCTAAATCTTTACGCAGCCAATCAGTGTTAATAACTGCACTTCATGCTCATGTGCTGCTATTGTGCAGCATACAGTCCTGTCACATCAGTGATCACGAAACATTAAAAACTCAATTCATTATAAACAGGGAATATCACTGAGTGTGACGTGCCGTGGAGCGCCGAGCTTTCCTCCTGGTGCCCCTTTCCACGAGCGTCTCTGTTGTGGTTGGATTCTCAGTTGGCTACGACTACACAAGGATCACATCATTGGGCTATTGTTGCTACGGTTACGGCAACAATAGCCCGGTTAAAGTTAGTACAGTTAAAGTGAATAATAAACGAGCAAAAAGTTATTTATCCAGTCCGACCCGTCACATGCTGCGCTTTGATCACTTCCCAGGTAGTATGCCAACTATGGAGGAGAAAAGTGTATGAAAACTAAGCATTCAGTTCTGAGGGAAGATTAATTTGCTTTCACTGACCAGATTATTTTGCCATGTTCATATTTTTTTAAATAGTAATTTTATTTTTCGGGTAGACAGCTGAGCACCAGTAAAAGGATGATGCCATGTTTGGTTTGCTGCCTGTGGATAATTTAAACTGCTTCTTTTAAATAAACTGTTAAACCATGAGAGTCACGTCTGCTTTTGAGTCCACTTCCCACCAGTTACATTGAAAGCCAACACGGAGACATGCTTTCCGTTATAAGGGTGTGATGTTTGACCATTGTCCACTTTCTTCGGGTAGCAGTAGCCATGAAGTACAGAGATTTTTCTCTGATCTACTGCATGCACGGTTTCTTCATTCAAAGATTTAGTAGTTCATTGCTGCTCCACATTTCAAAGCCTTAAGTGTTAGTTTTCACAATAAAACCCATGACATTATGTGATATGAAAGCCTTTTTATGATGGGCTGTACTAAACAAACAAGTGTGTTTTATTTATGACTGAAGTAAAAAATCAAACACTGTGGATTTTCAATTATTTTGTTTTTAAGTTTTTTCATTTAGGGTTTAAAAACAGAAAAAGCAAAAAACTACATAGTTATTTTGTTTTTGCGATTTTATTTTGAAACGGAAAAACCAAAGAACGAACCATACATGGATTCACGAGCCTCCTCTGATGCATGCTGGGTAAAATGGGTGGAGGAAGTTTTCATCCGGGGATTTCCAGCGAACCTGCTGAGAAGTGAACTTTTTAATGGAACATGACTTGGACCGCGGTGATGACGTTTCAGGAGTCCACGAGTACGCAAGTACGCACAAGTACGCACAAGTACGCAGATTGAGAAACGGCCTTGGTGATCCCTGAAAACACGTTACCTTCTAATTCTCCATCTGTGGGTCCTCCAGGTGCACCGATGCATCCATGCACAGCATTACGCGTAAAAGTCCCATAAAAGAATGAACATGCTTAGATCAGTCTGACTGCAGCACCTTGTCACAATCTGTGTATTAATGCGTAAATATATCACCCCGATGATCATCGGATAGAGGAAGATGATGGTGAGAAAACTTGATTTAACATATAGGTTTGCTTACGGACTATTTTATTTACTTGAAAGGTTCTTAAAGTTTCAGTTCAACTGCGCAGCAGCAATAACGCTGTTAGTTTGAATCCTATTGTCAGTCTATGATAATAATTTGATATGAAGGGGGGATTAAATGTTTGAGAGTGACAGGACATATGAGAGCCTGCACGGGGCTCCACCCCCACCCAGAGGAACATTTGACTTCTCAAAGCATCTCAGTAGACAAAAAGCAGATCTCATCTCAGCCTCATGCAGGTTTCACATGGTTCTCATGAACGTCTCTTTTGTTTCTCCTAAAATTCACCAGGAGAAATGGTCTTATCTGAGACTTAATGCAGACGTGCTGAGAATCATATGAGAAATGACTGAGATCTCCTTTGGAACTGGAAGTGAGACCAGCCTGAGATTTTGTGAAACTTTTCCATCTAGAGACGAGGCTGAGAAACAGGAGAAATGAGACATTGTCTCATTCAGCTCTCACGTGGATCTCAAATTTGTCTACAATTAAATTAGACCTTTATGAGATCATTTTTCCAAAATTATTTTCCTCTGGTCTCCAAAATGTGCGTAAGCAGGTCTGTAGTTTGCTTAAAGTTACGCACATTCCTAAGCTAGTTTTTTTTTCTATAAATCCCAACTTTTGCGTAAGAAGTTGCTTACGTACTTCCGAGCCCGGTTTTGTGCGTGAGCGAGCTTTAGAAATGAGACCCCTGGTCTGGACACGGAGCCGCGTGACGAGGTTATGCATCACACGTGGACAGCCAGCAGATGGCGCTGTGGTTGACTGGATCTCACCTTTCAGGCAGGAAGTCTGTTTTCTACAAACGCACCTGTGACGGAGGAAAACTTATCTGCTGCCTCTGTCAAAAACTTCATTTGAACAATCAGAAACTTGTAAAACTGACTCTTCTCCACAAATGTAACTTCATCTCAGAAGCAGATCTCTATTATATGTCTACAGTCTCTTTCTCGTATGTATTTGAATGCATTTTCAACACTTTTATCAAGACAGTAGTATTTGTATAAACTAAGAGGTACAAAGTTTTTCACTTTGCCTTCTTATGTATGAATTCATTTACTTATTTTTTATTTTATGTATTATACTTTATAGTTTGCAAGACTTTAACATCAATATTGTCAATTTTGTAGTTGCTTTTATCTTTATTTTTGTATTCTGATATTTCTCAATGTGTTAAAAATCTGTTATTTGTTTTAAACTAAGCACATAAAACAACTGTGAAGGAAGAAAGCCAGCCTGAGTGGTTCAGGAGGAAGTTGGCTAAATGCAGGTGATCATGAGACACAATGACATCACTCAGATGGGGAAAAGCATGGGTGCGCGTGTATAAGCTGCTCCTCAAGACCTCCCGGTTCTAGTATATCGTGTTTTTATGTTGTTTGTCTGATGTTGGACAGGTTGTACTGGAAGAAATCTCGTTGAACTGGGACGCTGGTTCAATGACAATAAAGGTATTCTGATTCTGATTCTTTTTTTTTAACTTTTTTTTTTACTTGTCCTGTCCAGCATCATAGCAGCAGAATGATGATCTGGCTGCTTTATTGTGTTGAACAGATTTGCTTTGCCAAGAGGAGCTTTATGAACATAAGGCTCCCCTTGATATCCTGTTTATTCATTTTATTTCTTTATTTAAACATTTGTCTATTACACCATTCCATTTCATACTGCTGGGCCTGACAAGGGAGAAATGAAAGTTAACAGAGGTAATGATAGAAAGTGAAACAGAGAGAAAGGAGTAAGGAAGAGGAGGAGAGAGAGGAGAGAGAGGAGAGAAAACATGAATCCACTTACACAGTTCACTGGTACATCTGTACAGCGATCCCTAAACAACCAAGGTCTCTGTTGGAAAACAAAACAAGCAATCCCCTACAGGAGGACCTGCAGGTGGCTTAAATATCCTCAGATCATACAAACACACACAAACACACGCAGAACTACGCAGAGAAGAGGTACAACCTAGTCAGCGCAATAGGAAGTAGAGAAGAGGTACAACCTTGTCAGCGCAATGGGAAGTAGAGAAGAGGTACAACCTAGTCAGCGCAATGGGAAGTAGAGAAGAGGTACAACCTAGTCAGCGCAATGGGAAGTAGAGAAGAGGTACAACCTAGTCGTCGCAATGGGAAGTAGAGAAGAGGTACAACCTAGTCACGCAATGGGAAGTAGAGAAGAGGTACAACCTTGTCAGCGCAATGGGAAGTAGAGAAGAGGTACCACAACATGCTTCTTCATGAACACATAATTAGTCAAGTATTCATTTGTTCGATCAGCTGATGTGCTTTGGTACTTTTATGCTCCTGTTACTATTGAAGTACCAGGAAGTGCTTCCCCCCATTCCTGTCATGTGATTTTTTCTTTCTCCTCCTACCCTGTCCCTGCCACGCTCTTTTCTTCTTCAGATATACCATGATAGTTTTCAGCTACATCCATCTTTCGCTGTCTTTGAACCTCCCAGTCCTAGCCCTCTGTCTTGCTCATAATAATAATAATAATAATACATTTAATTTTAAGCACCTTTCAAGAACCCAAGGACACTGTACACACTAAGTATTAAATCAAGGGAACAACACAATTAGTCAAGATACAATACAAAATACATGGACAGAAATAGAAGAAAACCAGATAAAAACATTTAAAAAGAGAGCATGAGCTCGTTTCCTTTCTCTTGCAGCACAAGTCCAGTCATCTTTGCAAAACTGGAAGAAGGAAGTAAAGAGATGAGAAGACATATGAGGCAGCTACTCGCTCCTGCCATAGGAAGGGATTGTCCCGATCTGCTTCTGCCTGTAAACTCATTTATTCATTTACTTATTTATTTACTTATTTGTATATTTATTTGGTTGTTGTTGTTTTTTTATCAGTCATAGAGAAAGACAACACCTCTTATGTCATCAGCAAGATGTCCAGTCTGAAACATCAGAAAATGTACAACCCCTGTAAAAAAAAAGTAATGATTTCTAAACCTTGTGAACCCCAGCAGGTGAACCTGGGCCTACGATAGGCCAACCACCTGTCCAGGTGTGCCCTGCCTCTCGCCTGGTCATTGGTCTGGTAACCTACAACTTCCTGGCAACCCTGAACATGGATGAATGAATGGAAGGAAAACAACATATCAGTGTGTTGGTGGTAGGAGTCAGAACGACTGCAGGAGCGTTTACCAGGGGGGGCTCAGGTGGAAGAGCAGTCGTCTTTCAGAGTGGGAGGGTGGGAGGGATTGATTCCAGGCTTCCCAAGACCACAATCCGAAGTGTCCGTGGGCAAGATGCTGAACCCCACGTTGCCTGCAGATGTGCCTGTGAATGATAATCATCATTTAGAGGTCTCGTTCTGGAGGCTGCTGCAGGTGATCTTCTACCTCTCTGCTGTTCCCCAGTACAGAACCAGAACCAGAACCAGAGTTCTCCCCAGCACAGGTTTTTTTCCTTTAACGTAACAATTATTTGTTTGTTGGTTTTTTATCAAAACAGGTCTCTCTTGCAAATGAGATCTTGGATCTCAATGAGACAACCTGTATAAGTAAAGGTGGAAAAAAAAGTTACTTATACATTTATTCATTTCTGAACCGTTTCATCCGGTTCAGGGGCGACCCTGAACGTGAGGGAATAGGGTGTTAGTGCTCATGAAATCATAAACCAGGCTTCAAAACCAAGTCTGAACCCTCACAACTTCTTTTGTAGGCATGGTTATGAAATGTCATTCCTCATATTTACCTGAAGCTTCCAAAAGCTGGTGTTTACCCACACACACACACACCCCCCCCCCCCCACACACACACACACACACACACACACACACACCTGTGCACACACACACACACACAGCACACTTAGCATTCCCTAGCCCCTTACCCTAAACCTAACACCCATAACTGATTGCCTAAACCTAACCCTTGTCCTAATCCTAACCTAAACCTAATTGTAACTTAATCTCTAAAACCTAATCTTGACCCTCAAAACGGGGTTCATCCCCATGGGGACCGGGAAAATGTCCCCACGAGGGCAAGACGTCCCCACAGTGATGGTAAAAATCCAGAACACAGTCCCCACAATGTTGCAATTACGCGTCCACGCACACACACACATGCACACACACACACACACACACCCGTGCACGCACACACACACACACACACATACACACACACGTGCACGCACACACACACAGAGGAGCTGTGATTGTGTAACATGGATTGCTGCCATGTTCTGTGGATGCCACATTTCTCTGGGCTTTGAGACATTGCAGAACTTGCAACTCCAGAGTTTCACACCCTGCTGAGGTTATTCCCTCCATCACACTAGCATCTGCTCGGTGGCTGGGGAGCAACTCGCGTGCAGCAATCTTCCTGACTCAGAGCCCTGGGAAAGCCTTCAGTCCACTGGAAACTTTCAGTAATGTTAAAAATGTCATTTTAAAACGTCTTAGATCAGAATTTAAAGCCACAGACGTCTGAGATATTCCCTCCAACTAGTAGCCGGTACCTGGAGAGCAGCACAGCTGTTTGAGAGGTGACAACAACGTGGACGGACGTGTGAGGACGAAGGGTTGCTTGGACATGGGAAAGACAGGTAGGTGGTGTCCAGCATGAGGAAAACAGTTTCACTGCTTTTAGCATAAATGCCCTCCTCTGCTATTTCTTCTGTTTTACACAATGCTGTGAGGAGTGTGATTTTTTTTGTTGTTTTTTGGAATAACACAACCTTTAGAAAAATTGTTTTCAATCCATCACCATCTGATCACCCTTAAGACGAAATCATTTATTACAATAAATGAAGGATTTTGCTCGTGATTAGGGTCTTCTGTTAGTCAATGACCAGCAGAAAATATGTTTGATTAAATTCACGTCCGATACTCCCAAAAAGGACTTCCATTCAAGCTACGTTTGAATCCGTCATTACAGTTTACATGACTGTATTCATCAGTGAGGTTTCTACGATGCCATAAAAACCTCCGTTCAGCCAGTTAGGAGGATGACATGATACCCAGGCTTCATGCTTCTGTGTTTAGTGTCATTGCAGAGTTTACTAGCTTTGCTGCGCTCCTCCTCGCTCAGGTGGCGCGACGCTTCCCCGTCTCTTCAGTTAACAGTAACTCACAGTAAAGGCTTTTACACACCTACTCCGAATATTTTGTCCGAAAGATTCGCACGACAAAAGCCTTAATCAAGTTAATGTCAATGCAACGGGAGCGTTCACATCAGTTACAAAATCCAGTCTTGCGATTTTGCGACATTTAGTTTTCAAACTGAGGTCGATTTTCTTTATATTCGTATCCGACAGATACACAATCCACCAATCAGAGAAGGCGCTCTGACCGTCACAGAGCTAGTCGCAAACAAAAAGAGAAAGAAACAAAGAGAGATGTGTCGCTTGGTTGCTGCTTCTGTATCATCATGGTTTAGGTGTTTTATGTTTGTGTCACAGCATCTTGTTTGGCAAACGAGGGGGAAAATATCACCGCTGAAGTAACCGTGTTTCCCTACATGTTGTAGCTGTTCCAGGTTATCAGCTGTATTACATTTAAAATCCGCATTTGGCATCTCCACGGTGAGATCAGCTGTTTTTCAGCATCCAGAAGTTTCCCTGCAGCCGCCCCTCCCTCTGTCACTGCTGCATTTGCTCACGTTCCTCTGGAATAACAAATGCAAATTTGTTCTTGCATCTTTGTGATTTCGTGTCGGAGCAGATGTGTATAGACAAATGCGTCAATATTTCTCCTCCAAATTATTAGCAAGTTTCTGCCGTTTATCGGTCCCAGTGTGAAAAGGCCTTCACTTAGATGCAATCAGAAAGCAGACTGACTACAGCTCGTTTACTTTCCTGGCTGTTTGTACCAATGGGATACGAGCATAATGCCAGTTATCAGCAGGTCAACCCACATTTCAAAAACCGTGTGGACCTGCTAGTTTCAGTCGGAAACTACCAGACTACTAGAGACTACTAGAGTTTTTATTATTTCTGAACTTCAGCCTACAAGCCTATGGTGCAAGTCCACAGGTCAGGTTAGAGCACTTTAAATTGTAAGCCATCTTCACCTGCTACCTTACACTGGAGCAAAGTGGACCACATAGGGGTCACAGCAATCCCCTCAGAGGCTGGTAGGACTCAACCCTTGATCATCAGTTATCTTTCCCCAAAGCTTCACCATTTCCACTTCAAGCTGTTTTAACTTGGCCTCTTTCACTGCTTCTGTGTCAACACTGAGAACCTACAGATGTAGATCAAACTCGTCTTTACTCTCCTTCTGAGGACAGGCAAGGCCAACCTGGAGCTTGGCATCTATCCTAGACCCTTGAAGTTCTGGAAAAGCTGCATCAAAGTTGCAGGAGGTGTTCCACCACATTCCCTTGGAGGCGTAACCTTCCGAACATCTTTACTCTCAGCTTATGACTGGGCAGTTTGAATTGATGATGATTGGCTGGGAGGTTCTCCATGTCGGACCTTGTCAGGTAGTTAGCATCTGAGGAGACCAGCAAAGCGAGGAGAGACAAGTGGTCTGGCAAACAAGCAGTGACTGGAGATGTAGAAAGCAGGATCATCCCAAGTAAATAGTTGTTTATAAAAAATGTCTGTTTTGTTCACATTTTACATTTATGGCCCCTTTAGTAGTGAATTATTTAATCAAATCAATAAGTAAATAGGGTTACTTCCCTTCCCATTGACTTTGACTCATTACGGAAAGTATTCAGACCCCTTTAAACTTTTCACTCTTTGTTTCATTGCAGCCATTTGCCAAAATCAAAGTTCATTTTATTTCTCACTAATGTCACTCAGCACCCCATTTTGACAGAAAGAAACAGAAATGGAAAAATATTTGAAAATTTATTTAAAAAGAAAAACTGAAATATGACATGGTCATAGTATTCAGAGCCTTTGCAGTGACACTAACATTTAACTCATATTCTGTCCATTCCTTCTGATCCTCCTTGAGATGGTTCTACTCCTTCACTGGAGTCCAGCTGTGTTTAATTAAACTGATTGGACTTGATTAGGAAAGACACACACCTGTCTATATAAGAGCTTCCAGCTCACAGTGCATGTCAGAGCAAATGAGGATCATGAGGTGGAAGGAACTGTCCAAGGAGCTCAGAGACAGAATTGTGGCGAGACACAGATCTGGACAAGGTTACAAAAGAGTTTCTGCAGCACTAAAGGTTCCTAAGAGCACGGTGGCCTCCATAGTCCTTAATGGAAGAAGTTTGGGACGACCAGAACTCTTCCTAGACCCGGCCGTCCAGCCAAACTGAGCAATGGTGGGAGAAGAGCCTTGGTGAGAGAGTAAAGAAGAAGCCAAAGATCACTGTGGCTGAGCTCCAGAGATGCAGTAGGGAGATGGAGAAAGTTTCACAAAGTCAGTATCACTGCAGCCTCCACCAGTCGGGGCTTTATGGCAGAGTGGCCCGATGGAAGCCTCTCCTCAGTGCAGACATATGAAAGCCCGCATAGAGTTTGCCAAAAACACATGAAGGACTCCCAGACTGAGAGAAATAAGATTCTCTGGTCTGATGAGACCAAGATTGAACTTTCTGGAGTTCATTCTAAGCGGTATGTGAGGAGAAAACCAGGCACTGCTCATCACATGCTTAATACCATCCCAACAGTGAAACACGGTGGTGGCAGCATCATGGTATGGGGGTGTTTTTCAGCTGCAGGGACAGGACGACTGGTTGCAGTTGAAGGAAAGATGAATGCGGCCAAGTACAGAGAGATCCTGGAAGAAAAGCTCTTCCAGAGTTCAGGAGCTCAGACTGGGCCGAAGGTTCACCTTCCAACAAGACAATGACCCTCACACACAGCTGAAATAACAAAGGAGTGGATCAGAACCACACTGGACCATTCTGGACCGGCCCAGCCAGAACCCTGACTTAAACCCAACTGAGCATCTCTTTTTTTTTTTTAAAAAAAAGGATTTTTGGGCACTAGTGGCCTTTATATTGCAGTGTATAGTGACAGGAAAGGGGCAGAGAGAGTGGGGAGTGACATGCAGCAAAGGGACCTGGACCGGGAATCGAACCGGGGCCGACTGCGCTGAGGAACTGTAGCCGCTGTTCATGGGGCGGCTGCTCAACCAACTGAGCATCTCTGAGAGACCTGAAAATGGCTGAACACCACCGTTCACCATCCAACCTGACAGAACTGGAGAGGATCTGCAAGAAGAACCAGAAGATCCCAAATCCAGGTGTGGAACATTGTTGCATCATTCCCAAGAAGACTCATGGCTGTACCAGCTCAGAAGTACTTCTACTCAGTACTGAGCAAAGTACTCAATACTTATCACCATGTCATAGTTCAGCTTTTCTTTTTTAATAAATTTACAAAAATTTCCACATTTCTGTTTTTTTCTGACAAGATGGGGTGCTGAGTGACATTAATGAGATTTTGGCAAATGGCTGCAATGAAACAAAATGTGAAAAGTTTAAAGGGGTCTGAATACTTTCTGTACACACCGTACATGTGGCGCCTTTTTTCAGTCTGTACTCCTGCTTGGACCCCTATCAAAAACTTTCAGGATCTGCTCCTGCTCTCAGCAGATAGATATAATGCAGGGGGGTCCAGCTCCGGTTCTCGAGGGCCACAGTCCTGCAGGTTTTCATGTCTTCCTTTTCCAACACACACCTGACTCAAGTTCATAGGCTTTTAGATTCATTTAATTTGAGCCAGCTGTGCTGGTGCACGGAGGCATGGAAAACCGTCAGGACAGCGGCCCTTGAAGACCGACTTTGGACACCACTGATAAAACAGGTTGTTTTTCAGGGTTGGTGGCACAGAGCCTCATGTTGTAACTCAGCATCAACCTGTAAGGTGTTAAACCCCATGAATGCTTGACGCCGAAGACAAGATGACAGATGGACGGACGCTTTTATCTGTCTCCTACATCAGTGTCGGCGCCACCACTCGGCTCCACTCGGCTCTGGCCAGATCTAACCCCTTCTCACAAACTGTGGTCTGATGGTTAGGTAGTTGATGAATTTATGAAGCTTCTCACAAAATTGTAGATGATGTTATTTATTAATTCATATGTTGAAGTTATAATTAGCAGAGATAACATGCAAGAAAATTAAACAATGAACCTACAAAAGCAGAGCTGAAAAATATTAAAAACAGACTGCATGTCACCAATGCTCAATTTGACACTTTCAAACAGCATTTTGTTTAGTGCTTTATTTTACCTGATATTTTTTCAGTACTATAACTTATTTAGGGATAACATATGTCTTTGTCTTCTTCCGAGCTGCCCACTTCCTACCATGTCATGCTGAGCCTGTAAAATGTCTTTACAATTCACTTTTTGAGTATTTATTTTAATTTTAAAAGGCGTTCTGAGACATGAAGGAGCAGACCCTATACTCTGGCTAATTTATAGCAAATTCCTGGTAAACATACACATGCATGTGTTCTAAAATGGGCTATTGCATGTGTTTTTGGGGTCCAGATAAATAAATAAATAAATTATCAAACAAACAAAATAAAATGTGTTAATAATGACATTCAAGTTTTTAAAGTGCGTTGTTTTCACTCTGCAGGGAAAATGCATGTGGTGCAAGGGTTGATGCTGGTAATGTTATGCATGGTGCAGGAGGTGGTGGGCTGTCCCGATGTCTGCAAGTGCTCCAGAAAGTCCAACCCAGAAAAATCAGAGGTCAACTGTCATAAGAAGGGGCTTCATGGCTTTCCCTCCAATATACCATCTGACACATGGATCCTCAAACTAGGTGAGCACTTTATGGTTTAAAAGTGAACCTCTTCAGAGCTTCATGCCGTGTATATTTGAATTTAGCTGACTTATAAGTAAACATGAGTTGTGCAGACACAGCTGCATCGATGCATGACTTTTTTCACTGATGCTGAAGGTGAGAACGGTATCACAAACCTGATGGCCAACATTCTGAGATCACATCCCAACATGGAGAGCCTCAATCTGGAGCGAAATGCCATCAAGTCCATCCACCAAAGGACCTTTTCTGGAGCAAAACAACTAATGCTTCTTAATCTTTATGGAAACCACATCAGTCTTCTTCCACCAAGGGGATTCCGGGTAAAGACATTAGAAAGTAAACTGCAACATGTGGCTCCTTATGTTACAATGAGCTAGCTAAAGACTGCTTCTGTTTCGTGTTTGTAGGACCTCCTGAACCTCCGCTTCCTCATGCTGGGTCAGAACCAAATTGGCATTCTCAAAGCCGAGATGTTTGCTGGCATGAGGAACCTCTCAGAACTGGACCTTCCTCTCAACGCGCTGACAACGCTCCCTCCTAATGTCTTCAAACCCTTGATTGCTCTTAAAGTTTTGGACCTCTCAATAAATCGCATCCAAAGGATTTCTCCGAAGGCCTTCACCGGACTCCGGGAGCTCTTGTTCCTCAACTTGGACAACAACAGGTCACACTGACATATTCATATATACAATGTGCTTTTCAATAAGTCTCTAAAGCTGTCACAAAGCATGTCTCTGACAGATGACATACATACAGGAAGAGTCAAACAGTGGTCGTTATGCACAACTGCACTACTTCCTGAACTCCAGCAGCTTTTTCGGCCCACTACCAATGTTCCCCTTACTTTCAACCACTAGCCCTCGAATTGAAGCCACAGGGGTAGGGCTTTGTAATCGTCCCTAGGAATTGGGACACCACTTGCTGCATTTACTTTCAGGCACGTAAGTGACTACGTAGTGACGTTTGCACATACGTGTCACCATAACAACACACCCAGCAGCAACATGGAGTTAACAGTTGCGGTGGTTTTTCTTTTTTTCATCATCATTATGCTTCAGTTGATTAATAAACAAAACAACCACACGGGGGAAGAAATCACCATGACAACTGTTGTCTCTTGTAAACTGCCGAAAAGCCTTCGCAAGCTTTTCATCAGTATTTTAGCATAGCTAGCGTGGCTAGTCTGGCTAACGTTACGAACAACGGTGTAATTTGTACATTTGTGAGTTTTCTTCTCCGAGTCCTGGTTCTCTCCGAAGGTCGCTGTTGTTCCCTTTTCTCTGGTCCTTCTTTAGCAAGTCAGCATCTGACATCCCTCGCTCTGAAGGGCCAGATTCATTCCCCCTACCCCTTGTTATGTCCACTACCCCTTGTTATGTCCCCTACCCCTTGTTATGTCCCCTACCCCTTGTTATGTCCCCTACCCCTTGTTATGTCCACTACCCCTTGTTATGTCCCCTACCCCTTGTAGCCCCCCCTTGTTATGTCCCCTACCCCTTGTTATGTCCCCACTACCCTTGTTATCTCCACTACCCCTACATGCAAAGAGAAAATGCAAAGAGGAAAATATAGTACCAGTTGGTGTATTGAGACGAACCCAAAGTCTCCTGTCTTTTATTATTGAACAAACTGATTAATCCAGGTGTGTCTGGCCATTGTCGTCATGGTTACTGAGGTCAGACACACCTGGATTAATCAAGTCATCCAGTAATGAAAGACAGGAGATAACGGAGCTGGCTTAAGATAGGAAGTAGTGAAGTTGTGCATAGAGCCCATTAAGGATTAAAAACTTTTTACAAGTTGAATTGAACCAAAAAGGGGAATTATTTTTTACTGTATGTCTGTTATCAGATGGCTGGGAATGTCTTCCAACGTCATGAGCTCCACCCAGAGGAAAATTTTACTGCTCAAAGCTTTCACTTTTGCATCTCAGGAGACAAAAAGATCTTATTTCGGCCGCATTCAGGTTTCACATCGTTCTCATGAATGTCTCTTTTGTTTCTCCCTAAAATTCACCAGGAGAAATAGTCTTATTTGAGACTCAGGCCGTTTCTCAATACCAAGTTCGCTAAGAACAAACTTGTGTACTTGCTAGTATGGACTTGTTGGAAGTACAGACTTCTGAGGACGGAAGGACGCAAGTACACTCGTTGCACATTTGGAACGGAAGCATACTTGATTACGTCAAAGACGTTGCTGAAGTTGTGTCATCACAAATATCTAATATTAAAATGATAAGTAGCAATAACCCTGCTTGAATGTGGCAGTTAAAGACAGCTAATCTGCGCAACCGTTTTACTTACTGTTAGCTACCGTTAGCTGTTCAGCCCGTTTGTGAAACCGCTAGTCACTTTTAATAACGGTTTTTAAAATTTATCAAACCACCAAAAGTTGAAGTTAAACAACTCTGTTGTAGAAAAGTTATATAAAACCAACGTTACGTAAAATAATGAGTATTTTCAGCACTTATAGCAATTACTTTTCTCCTCCACCATTGTTATGCCGCAATGCCTTATGGGATAGAAAGGTGTCTGAAGTCCACAAAGTCATCTCAATGCAGACTCAGAAAAGTGGGCGGAGCAAGTACACATCCGGGAAT
>JALJCO010009695.1:0-55248 GCA_023101725.1 Atherinomorus stipes
GAAGGACAAATGTTAATTTTAAAATTGACTGAAACATTTTTTTGAAGTAGTCAAGTTTGGGAACTTCAGAAAAAGGATAAATTGGTTTTAATTGATTAATCAAAGTACAGAGAAAGAAAGCACCTTATTTATGATCATTTTATTTAAAATTGTATTTAGATTTTTTTCAAGTACTATATCTAAGATACCTTCTTAAACTAAGCCTTTATATTTTGTTACAAATAAACTGGTCAAGACACTGGCTTGCTCACTAGATAGCTTGTCTGTCAGTCTGTCAGCCACTCTACAGTCTGAAAGGCCTCTATTGGCATGCTAATTGGGGTGTGTAAAAAAGCGACGTGTGTGAATGGGTCGTTGAATTTTCTGCCCCAGCCGGCAGTGGTGCTGCTGAACACTGCCTCACACACACACACACACATCCAGGTCCCCTGTTGGCAAAAGTTAAAAAAAATTCTCCAGATGGTTTATAACATGTTTTTGACATGATTTAAAGCATGTCCAAAAAAGAGGGGACCAAAAATGTCCCCTGTTGGTTTAATGGTCCCCTGTTGGTGGATGTGTAACGACACAAAAAACCCCACATTGGGAGGTACACAAGTGCACACAACTAACCCTGATGTTTTACACACATACTCACACACACACACACACACACACACACACACACACACACAACTAACCCTGATGTTTTACACACATACTCACACACACACACACAACTAACCCTGATGTTTTACACACATACTCACACACACACACCCACACACACACAACTAACCCTGATGTTTTACACACATACTCACACACACACACACACACACACATACACACACAACTAACCCTGATGTTTTACACACATACTCACACACACACACACACACACAACTAACCCTGATGTTTTACACACATACTCACACACACACACATACACACAACTAACCCTGATGTTTTACACACATACTCACACACACACACACACACACAACTAACCCTGATGTTTTACACACATACTCTCACACACACACACACACACACACACACAACTAACCCTGATGTTTTACACACATACTCACACACACACACACAACTAACCCTGATGTTTTACACACACACACACACACACACACACACACACACACACACACACACACACACAACTAACCCTGATGTTTTACACACACACACACACACACACACACACACACACACACACACACACACACAACTAACCCTGATGTTTTACACACATACTCACACACAAACACACAACTAACTCTGATGTTTTACACACACACACACACACACACACACACAACTAACCCTGATGTTTTACACACATACTCACACACAAACACACAACTAACTCTGATGTTTTACACACACACACACACACACACACACACACACACACACACACACACACAACTAACCCTGATGTTTTACACACATACTCACACACACACACACAACTAACCCTGATGTTTTACACACACACACACACACACACACACACAACTAACCCTGATGTTTTACACACATACTCACACACACACACACAACTAACCCTGATGTTTTACACACACACACACACACACACACACACACACAACTAACCCTGATGTTTTACACACACACACACACACACACACACACACACACACACACAACAACCCTGATGTTTTACACACATACTCCACACACACACACACACAACTAACCCTGATGTTTTACACACACACACACACACACCGATGTTACACACACACACACACACACACACACACACACACACACACACACACACACACACACACACACACACACACACAACTAACCCTGATGTTTTACACACACACACACACACACACACACACACACACACACAACTAACCCTGATGTTTTACACACACACACACACACACACACACACACACATGACTCACACACACACACACACACACACACACACACACACACACACACACACACAACTAACCCTGATGTTTACACACACACACACACACACACACACACACACACACAACTAACCCTGATGTTTTACACACATACTCACACACACACACACACACACACACACAACTAACCCTGATGTTTTACACACATACTCACACACACACACACACACACACACACAACTAACCCTGATGTTTTACACACATACTCACACACACACACACACACACACATGCTTTTAGTTGTGTTCATTGTTCTTGGTTTACAGAGTTCCACCTTTACTCAGGTACACTCTCTCTCATTCAGTGTCGGCTGGAAGGAACAATGTCTGTTGAGTCTAATCAGACGTAACAGAGTTTCATCATTGTTTAAAATGAGCTCTGCATGAATAAGACGACACCTTTGATTCTCTGAATCATCATTTCATTTCCAGTGTAACTCTGTAGGTCTTTTAACATCGAGTGATGATGATGATGATGAGGATTTCACAGTAAATGTACATCAGCTTTTTCTCTCACTTTTCTTATCCCGGTACTGTCCCTGTATTTTTGTTTAATAAAACGATGACAGACTAATGAAGTTTCTGTTTTTCCTTTTAGACAACATAAGATGTACACAGAGGCATGGTTTGGTTTGGTGACGCTGCAGCCTCCACGCTGTATTTAGGTGTTACCAGGCATCATGATGATGATGATTAAATGATGAAGAAAAGTCAAAAATATATTTGGCTGTGAAATTATTTCATTGACTTAGAATGGAGCCATTTTAGAAACTAGTATTATTGCTTCCATGGTCTGGTACTTTTAAAAGAATTTCCAGTCATTTTTCATAAAAAAATATTTTTATCGTCATTTTTGTTGTGGTTTGGGGGGGGGGCAACGTTGTCAATGAAAATTATATCAACTACACATTAGCCACAACAGTCAGGCCTACGTTTCTACATTTCTACGTTTCTACGTTTCTACGTTCCTACGTTTCTATGTTTCTACATTTCTTCGTTTCTGTTTCTACGTTTCTATGTTTCTACGTTTCTGTTTCTACATTTCTATGTTTCTACATTTCTACGTTTCTACGTTTCTACATTTCTACGTTTCTACGTTTCTGTTTCTACGTTTCTACGTTCCTACGTTTCTATGTTTCTATGTTTCTGTTTCTACGTTTCTATGTTTCTACATTTCTACGTTTCTACATTTCTACATTTCTGTTTCTACGTTTCTATGTTTCTACATTTCTAAGTTTCTACATTTCTACAGTTCTGTTTCTACGTTTCTACGTTCCTACATTTCTACATTTCTACATTTCTACGTTTCTATGTTTCTATGTTTCTACATTTCTTCGTTTCTGTTTCTACGTTTCTACATTTCTACGTTTCTACGTTTCTACGTTCCTACGTTTCTATGTTTCTATGTTTCTACATTTCTTCGTTTCTGTTTCTACGTTTCTATGTTTCTACGTTTCTGTTTCTACATTTCTATGTTTCTACATTTCTACGTTTCTACGTTTCTACATTTCTACGTTTCTGTTTCTACGTTTCTGTTTCTACGTTTCTACGTTTCCTACGTTTCTATGTTTCTATGTTTCTGTTTCTACGTTTCTATGTTTCTACATTTCTACGTTTCTACATTTCTACATTTCTGTTTCTACGTTTCTTGTTTCTACGTTTCTATGTTTCTACATTTCTAAGTTTCTACATTTCTACAGTTCTACTGTTTCTACGTTTCTACGTTCCTACATTTCTATGTTTCTATGTTTCTACATTTCTTCGTTTCTGTTTCTACGTTTCTATGTTTCTATGTTTCTGTTTCTACGTTTCTATGTTTCTACATTTCTACGTTTCTACATTTCTACGTTTCTGTTTCTACGTTTCTATGTTTCTACGTTTCTGTTTCTACGTTTCTATGTTTCTACATTTCTACGTTTCTACGTTTCTACATTTCTACATTTCTGTTTCTACGTTTCTATGTTTCTACATTTCTAAGTTTCTACATTTCTACAGTTCTGTTTCTACGTTTCTAGTTCCTACATTTCTACGTTTCTACGTTTCTACGTTCCTACATTTCTATGTTTCTACGTTTCTACATTTCTACGTTTCTACGTTCCTAGAAATATATATATATATATATATATATATATATATATATATATATATATATGTTGTAGTTTCAGTGAAAAAATGTATGACTCCCAGTAATTTACAAGTATCCAAAAGTAACTGCAAGTAAAAAGGGAAAAAAGGGAGAAAAAAACGGTATAAAATCAAGCAAAAGAGAAAGCAAAGCAGAGAGCGTCCGCACGGGAGCAAGCAGCCTTGAAAAACTTAGTCGTGTATGTGTAGTAGAACTTGATCCGTGTATGTGCTACTTACTGACATCAAATCCCAGTGCCGTTCCACCAAAACTCACATGTAAGGTGGAAGTTTTTATTAGACTGGGTTTAGATGTCATACTTTACAATGTTTATTTGATGTCAAAATCCAACATGCATAGCCATGTTGGATTTTAGCTGGATGATAGCATACCCTGATGTTGGATAGAAGTTATGGTATTTTAGTCTAAGATGAAAATCAATGATGTTGATTAAAAAAATTACAGTTTGCTCTGACGTTGATCTGATGTGGAAATTCAACATGGACATTACATTTTGGTTGAAAATGAAAATTGGATTGACGTCAAGCCCCAACGTTGATTTGATGTAATAATGTAACAGCTGTTCGACGTTGGATTTTGATATCAAATCAACATTAAGTTTAGACGTCAACCTGATTTTCATTTTCAACCAAATACAAACGTCTATTCAACGTAGGACACCAACGTCCCTCTGACATCTGACTGACGTCCGGTGCCAGCTGGGTGGTTTGGTTAGTTGAGTGATTGTTTAGGATGTTGACTTTTTAAAGTTGAATGAATGATCATTTATTTCATATATATATAGAATCCAACAGTAGTAGCAGCCAATATAAATGTTATATATGGTTATTTAAACAACAAATCACAGTAATGGATTAACATTTGATAGATAAATTAATATAAATTAAATTAATATTGTTTCATATATACAAATATATATATATATATATATATATATAGCCTATATGCACACAATATTTTTTTGCTACATAAACAAAACTTGTCGAGCTTTCCGTCTATTCTGTGTCAAAATGTTTATTTTGAGGAATCCAGTGTTCAATTATCAGAACACAAATTCTTTTGTTGGTGTGGTTTAACTGTCTGGATGACCTGACTTTCTTTCAAGTCATACGAGGCAGAAAAACAAATCAGTTTAGTTAATTTGTCATCTCTAGGTTACAGTTGGTGACACAGGTGTACCACAGATTCAGACACAACAGAGCTGTCTACAATAGATCAGTTACATTCAGTTCTTTATTTACTAGGCTTATGTTTGAAGTTAATTCTGATGCGTGATGATGTGTGATGTCAGACAGTCCACCGCGCGCCACAGAAAACACTCACCGACATGTTTAACAGTTTCTCTCATCATCTCCACTGACGCTGTCCCGCCAGGACGGCCCTGTTCCCACTCACGTGTTTTCTTTAGCAGCGTTCTCGCTTTGAGAACATGCTGGAGGATCAGATGTGGATGTTTTAGAAGACGCGGGTGCTGTGAGGAGCGCGCGTGACAGCAGCACACGCAGGCAGAGACAGGACTGGAGGATCCTGCTGGTTTTTGCTGGATTTAAAATTTCCTGTGTTTTATTTAGCTTATTATTACTAAATTTAATGTTTATATGTGTGACAGACATGAGTCAATTAAAGGATGATTCTGTTTTTTACGGGAGGGGTGGCAACCCTATCTGCATCTGGGAAACCCAGCCACTGCATACCTGTCAGGTTTGGGATTCGTAAATATCCCAAACCCCCTCCTTGGGCTGCCACCTTACCGTGGTGGGGGGGTTTGCGTGTTCTGAGGATCCTAGGGGCTATGTTGTCTGGGGCTAAATTATGCCCCTGGCAGGGTCACCCATGGCAAACAGGTTACTAGGGGAGGGACCAGACAAAGCGCAGCCCAAACACCCCTCATGGAGACAGACAGCAATGGAGCCACGTGTCCCTCGCCCGGACGCGGGTCACCGAGGCCCCCCTCTGGAGCCAGGCCCGGAGGTGGGGCACGGAGGCGAACGCCTGGTGGCCGGGATTTTGCTCATGGGGCCCGGTCGGGCTCAGCCCGAAAGGATGACATGGGCCCCCCGTCTTGTGGACCCACCACCCGCGAGAGGGGCCATAGGGGTCGGGTGCATTGTGAGTTGGGCGGCGGCCGAGGGCAGGGGAGACCCTGGCGGTCCGACCCCCAGCTGCAGAAGCTAGCTCTAGGGACGTGGAATGTCACCTCTCTGGTTGGAAAGGAGCCTGAGCTGGTGCGCGAGGTCGAGCGGTTCCGACTAGATATAGTTGGACTCACCTCCACGCACAGCTCGGGCTCTGGGAACACCATCCTCGAGAGGGGCTGGACCTTGTTCCACTCTGGATTGTGGGGAGGGGCACGAGGGGGGGGGATACTATTGCCCCCCGGGGGGGGGCGTGGGGGGGGGGTCTCGGGGGGGGAGGGGGGGTCTCTTTTCCCCGGGGGGGGGGGGGGGAGTTGATGTGGTGCAAACAAAAGGAGCAGCCCCCCCTTGGGGTGGAGGGGGGGGGGGGGAAAGCCTTTTTGTTTGGAGGATTAATTTTTGGGGGGGGTAACAAGTGGGGAGAAGAGAGAGGGGGGGGGAGGGGAGGAGAGGAGCCCGTTAAAGAAGGTGGTGGTTTTTTTGTTTTGTGTATAAAAAAAAAAAAAAAAAAAGGGAGAAAAAAGCACAACCCAAGTAAAACAAAGAAGTTATTAATAATTAATTATGTGGGAGGCGGCCCGGCGCGGGGGGAGAGGGGGGAGGAGGGGGGGAGGTGACCACCGGGAGGGGGGGGGGGGGGGGGGGGGGGGGGGGGGGGGCGAGGGGCCGGGGAGAAAGGGGGGGGGGGGGGAGGGCCGGCGGAGAAACCCACCGGAAGGAAAGAGAGGGGGGGGGGGGGGGGGGGGGGGGGGGGGGGGGGGGGGGGGACATTGAGTCAGAATGGGCTATGTTCCGCGCCTCTATTGCTGAGGCTGCTAGTCGGAGCTGTGGCCGTAAGGTCGTCGGTGCCTGTCGTGGCAGTAATCTTGCTGGTGGACACCAGCGGTGAGGGATGCCGTCAAGCTGAAGAAGGAGTCCTACCGGGCCTTCCTGGCCTGTGGGACTGAAGGAGTCCTACCGGGCCTTCCTGGCCTGAAGGACTGAAGGAGTCCTACCGGGCCTTCCTGGCCTGAAGGACTGAAGGAGTCCTACCGGGCCTTCCTGGCCTGTAGGACTGAAGGAGTCCTACCGGGCCTTCCTGGTCTGTGGGACTCCTGAGGCAGCTGACAGGTATCGGCGGGCCAAGCGGAGCGCGGCTCTGGAGGTCGCTGAGGCAAAAACTCGGACATGGGAGGAGTTCGGTGAGGCCATGGAGAACGACTTCCGGACGGCTTTGAGGCGTTTCTGGTCCACCATCCGGCGGCTCAGGAGGGGGAAGCAGTGCATCGTCAACACAGTGTACAGTGGGGATGGGGGGCTGCTGACCTCGACTCGGGACGTCGTGGGTCGGTGGAGGTAATACTTTGAAGACCTTCTCAATCCCACCAACACGTCTTCCAAGGATGAGGCAGAGTTTGGGGACTCAGGGGTGGACTCTCCTGTCACGGGGGCTGAGGTCGCCGAGGTAGTCAAAAAGCTCCTCGGTGGCCGGGCTCCGGGGGGGTAGATGAGATCTGCCAGGAGTTTCTTAAGGCTCTGGATGCTGGGGGGGCTGTCTTGGCTGACGCGCCTCTGCAGCATCGCGTGGACATCGGGGGCAGTGCCTCTGGACTGGCAGACTGGGGTGGTGGTCCCCCTCTTCAAAAAGGGGGATCGGAGGGTGTGTTCCAACTTCAGCGGGATCACACTCCTCAGCCTCCCTGGTAAAGTCTATTCAGGGGTGCTGGAGAGGAGGGTCTGTCGGATAGTCGAACCTCGGATTGAGGAGGAGCAGTGTGGTTCTGGTCCTGGTCGTGGAACAGTGGACCAGCTCTACACCCTCTTCAGGGTCCTGGAGGGGGCATGGGAGTTCTCCAACCAGTCTACATGTGCTTTGTGGACTTGGAGAAGGCGTTCGATCGTGTCCCCCGGGGATTCCTGTGGGGGGTGCTCCGGGAGTACGGGGTGCCGGACCCCCTTGTTCGAGCTGTCCGGTCACTGTACGACCGGTGCCAGAGCTTGGTCCGCATTTCCGGCTGTAGGTCGGATCCATTCCCGGTGAGAGTTGGACTCCGCCAAGGCTGCCCTTTATCACCGATCCTGTTCATAACCTTTATGGACGGGATTTCTAGTCCAGCCGAGGTGTTGAGGGAATCCGGTTTGGTGGCCTCAGGATCGGGTCTCTGCTGTTTGCAGATGACGTGGTTCTGTTGGCGTCATCGGGCCGTGATCTCCGGCTCTCGCTGGGGCGATTTGCAGCCGAGTGTGACGCTGCTGGGATGAGAATCAGCACCTCCAAATCCGAGACCATGGACGGAAAAGGGGGGAGTGTCCTCGCCGGGTCGGGAGTGAGGTCCTGCCCCAGGTGGAGGAGTTTAAGTATCTTGGGGTCTTGTTCATGAGTGAGGGAAAAATGGAGCGGGAGATGGACAGACGGATCGGAGCGGCGTCTGCAGTGATGAAGACTCTGCATCGGTCCGTCGTGGTGAAGAAGGAGCTGAAGAAGGAGAAGCTCTGGATTTACCGTCCATCTACGTTCCTACCCTCACCTATGGCCATGAGCTGTGGGTCATGATCGAAAGAACGAGATCGCAGGTACAAGCAGCCGAAATGAGTTTCCTCCGCAGGGGGGCCGGGCTCTCCCTTAGAGATGGGGGAGGAGCTCGGTCATCCGGGAGGGGCTCAAAGTAGAGCCGCTGCTCCTCCGTATAGAGAGGAGCCAGATGAGGAGGCTCGGGCATCTGGTCAGGATGCCTCCTGGACGCCTCCCTGGTGAGGAGTTCCAGGCACGTCCCACCGGGACCAGACCCTGGGGGAGACCCAGGACATGCTGGAGGCCTGGGAACGCCTCGGGATCCTCCGGATGAGCTGGCAGCTGTGGCAGGGGTGAGGGAAGTCTGGGCTTCCCTGCTTAGGCAGCTGCCCCCCGCGACCCAATCCCAGATAAGCGGAAGAAGACGGTACGGAAATTCTCCGCCATCCCTCCATCACGGCTAAACGTCAGTTCTCTACATTTTGAGACAAGTCGGCCTACAATAAATCTTACTACAACCGGGCAGATCCGATTCTGATCATGTTGAGATTTTGTGACCATTACAGCCTAAATAAAAGCACTAAATGGTATATGAAGCACATTTATCCATTTGACATATTTTCAGTTTATTTTCATGTTTACTGTTTATTTCACATTAGTTGTAAGTTAAACATTTTATTTCCATTAGTCCACGATTCTTCTAACTCCTCATATTTACCCGTGTGTGTCTGGCATCCAGGGATTCCCCGACTCAGTCACAGCTCTCAGCATCACGCCTTTGAAAATGCACAGGGTTGTTTTACATGAATTATGTTGAAATCCAGAAGCATGCAGCGGTCTGCTCTGCACGTCAATGTATCCTGCAGAAAAACACTCAAGGCATAAGCTGACGGACGGCGATGCACACGCACCTGCTGTCAGTCGGCCTAAGGTTTTACATTTAAAGGAGCAGTACCATGAAAAATGGACTTTCAGAGCTTTTCAGCATGTTACTGTTATTTCCTCATAAAAACTTCATTTAAGTCGTGTTTTTCTTCATCTGTGCATATGTGAGTATATATATGAATATTCAGGCCAAGCTGTAGCTTCTTACCATAACTGACTGACACCGGTATACGCAACGAGGTGCACCAATCAGGAAGCGACAAACACACATGCGCAGCATCGTAGCAAGACGCCCTCTTTGTGGAACAGAAACTCTGAGAGAATCTTAACCTATACACGCTCTCTGAGGAAGAAACTAACAGCTGCAGGAAGATTTCCTCAGAGACAAACAGCCATCAGCTAACAGACGTTTCATCCACATTCAGGAGGAAAGAGTTTTTTTAAGCTCTAGAGGACGGCATGCTGGGAAAAATGTGGTTGCGTTCAGCGTGGGAGTTTATTTGTTGTACTGGACGAACCGACTTGCCAGAAGTGGTTGGATTATAACTTCAGGAGCAGAAAAAAACTCAACTTTGTGTGTGAACTTCACTCCTGACAACTTCATGAATGTCGGGCAGTAAAGTGTTTTTTTCTCGGGGATTACTTCTGAAACCTGACGCAGTTCCTGCTATAAAAATGCCTCATGGACAGACAACAATGCTAACTGTTAGCCTATGATTTCTTTGCCAATTTACTTACTTGTCAGGATCTCTGTGGTACTTCTGTGGTACTGCGTGTACTTCAAACTCCATATCAGATCTGGGTGGAGCATACAGCTCCATAACAGGCTGCTCCGTTTTATCCCGTCGATCAGAGTCCGATTATCCATCAACGTTTACAGATAACATCCATGTGAGCTGCCGGTGCCGGTGTTAAGAACAATTCTGTTACCTTCAGAATCAGTGTCTCTTCCAGGGCGACGTCATGAAATGGGCATAAAACATGTTGCAATTGGTGGAGAGCTCCGTGGATCAGAACAGTCAGACATCTTACTTCCATGTTGGAAATTAGACGCATAAAAAAATAATATTTGCACCAGATTAGTTTCTGTAGCAGCGATGGAACATATTTAGCTTATAAACGCCTGGATTTGACTTTTGGGACGTTTGAAACGCTAATACAGCTGCTTTAATAAGTAATGAGGTAAATGTGTTTTTAGTGGACTCATTTCACTACAACTGCCACACTTTGACATCTGTCACCCACGCTCCTGCAGGAGGCAGTTCTCGTGAAGAGAAAAAGGTTGTTTTTTTTTCATAATACGGGAAAATTTAGGGGAAATACTAATACGGGAAGTCGGCGGGAAAATGGGTAAAAATATTAGTTTCCAGGCCAAAAGACTTGAAAGCTATGAGCCACTGACAGTGTGGGGAACTGAAGCCACAAGTAGCGCTCACATCAAGAGATACTCCATCTGGTGGTGTAAACAAGTAACTACAGCTCAAGAAAATAAATCCAAACTCATCACAGGTAGCCATTTTCATTTTTAATGTGTCCTTTTCTCCCATAAAATAACCTGTAAGTATGTTTACATGTATCTGTCTGTGTATCTACAGTATCCATCTATCTTGATGTTCCTGAGCTTTGGAACTCGTTGCCTGAAGGCATCGGGCAGATACAGTTTTTAAATCCTTGCTTTAAAATGAAAATCTATGGCCAGACCTTTATTTTAAGAAACTAAATGCAGTCATGCTGCTGTTATTGATGTTATTGGCTTAATTTGTTCTGACCTTCATTTTTTGTATTTTTTTATTTGTTCAGATTTTTTTTTTTTATCTTATTGTGTCAGGATTTTATGTTGTGCAATGTAACCCTGTTTATCTGCGTATGTTTAAAATCTAGTTTTCCATTTGCACTCTGAACAGTACTTTGTAACCTTATTTAGATAAGAAATGAAATGAAATGAAAAATATTTATCCCAGAAGGGAAATTCAACATTGCAAAAAAGCTATTTTTTCTTTCTTTCTTTCTTTTTTTCTTTTTCTTTTTTTTTACAATATAGCATTAATATGAAATAACAATGTAACAATAATAGTCAGTCAGTCAGTTTTGTTCTTCAGGGTGATGCTGCTGCAGGAATGAATTTCTGTATCTCTCCGTCCTACAGTGAACCTGACGCAGCCTCCCACTGAACACACTCTGTTGATTCTTCACCGTGTTGTGGAGAGGAGGAAGAATCCTCCATCATCTTCATCAGCTTGTGCAGCATTCTTACTGAACGATCATCTCCAGCGGCTCCAGAGCTCTCCCCAGCACAGAACCAGCTTTCTTGATCAGCTTGTTTAGTTTCTTCAAGTCTCTGATTCTGATGCTGCTTCCCCAGCAGATGCTGCAAAGCTGATTGCACTTTCCACAACAGACTTGTAGAAGATCTGCAACATCTTGGTGCAGACGTTGAATGATCTCAGCTTCCTTAAGAAGTAGAGTCTGCTCTGACCTTTCTTGTAGATGTAGTCAGTGTTGCATTTCCAGTCGAGTCTGTTGTCCAGCTGAACTCCAGGTATTTGTAGTTCTCCACCACCTCCACCTCCTCTTCCAGGATGTAGACAGGACTATGCTGCTTATTCTTGCTCCTCCTGAAGTCAACAATCATCTCTTTAGTCTTGCTGGTATTTAAGATGAGCTGATTGTTACCATTTCACAAACTGACTGACCAGTTCCCTGTACTCGGCTTCTTGTCCATCACTAATACACCCCACAACTGCAGAGTCATCAGAGTATTTCTGCAGATGACAGGATCAGAGTTGTACTGGAAGTCTGAGGTGTACAGTGTAAAGAGGAATGGTGAGAGTACAGTCCCTTGTGGTGCTCCAGTGCTGCTGACCACCATCTCAGACACACAACCTTTCAGTCTCACAAACTGTGGTCTGTTTGTTAGGTAGTCGTAAATCCAGGTGGTTGTGGAGGATCCACCTGGAAGTTATGGAGCTTCTCACATAGTGAAGCAGCTGAATAGTATTAAAGGTACTTGAAAAATCAAAGAACATGACCCTCAAAGTGCTGCCTGACTGGTCCAGATGAGAGTGGGCTCTCTGAAGCAGGAAGATGATGGCGTCTTCAACCCCAAGCCCATTACCATATGTGAACTGTAATGGGTCCTGAAAGGTGTTCACTTGCTTGTTGAGGTGAGCCAGTAAGAGTCTCTCCAGGACTTTCATGATGTGAGATGTCAAGGCAACTGGTCTGTAGTCATTTGGTTCTGGTCCTGGTTCTGGTTCTGGTCTGTAGTCATCTGGTTCTGGTCCTGGTTCTGGTCTGTAGTCATCTGGTTCAGCTGGTTGTGGTTTTTTAGGGACTGGAACAAGACAGGATGTTTTCCACAGCACAGGAACTCTGTTCTGTCTCAGGCTGGTGTTAAAAAGGTGCTGGAGAACCGCAATAACTGGTTGCTGCTGAACGATGGCTTGTAGGTGGAGGTGAGAAGAACCAGATTATGATCTGATCTTCCTAAAGGAGGCAGGGCAGAGGAGCTGTATGCATTCTTTGTATTTGCATAAAATAAGTCCCTATCTATCTATCTATCTATCTATCTATCTATCTATCTATCTATCTATCTATCTATCTATCTATCTATCTATCTATCTATCTATCTATCTATCTATCTATCTATCTGTCTGTCTATCTGTCTGTCTATCTATCTATCTATCTATCTATCTATCTATCTATCTATCTATCTATCTATCTGTCTGTCTGTCTATCTGTCTATCTATCTGTCTATCTATCTATCTATCTATCTATCTATCTATCTATCTATCTATCTATCTATCTATCTATCTATCTATCTATCTATCTATCTATCTATCTGCCTGCCTGCCTGCCTGCCTGTCTGTCTGTCTGTCTGTCTGTCTGTCTGTCTGTCTATCTATCTATCTATGGCTTTTATTTTGAAACCTTTACTTTTGCTTCCTGGTCACGTGACAGTCCTTCTTGGTTTCTTGAACAATTATGGTGAAACACAAAAAATGAAATGAACATAATGAAATTTGGACTTTATTTTGAAATCCGTTTTTCATTTTTGGTTTTGTTCAACCAAAACGAGAAAATCAAAACCTAATTTTTCTTTTTTCAGGTTCAAACCAAAAAGCAAAAATGGTGCGGTTTTCTCGTTTTTCAAGCGGTTAAATCCTGTGAAATAACAAATTCTACTTTCGTACCCTGACCTCATACCCTGACCCTAAGTGTAAATCTTACGGGAATGCTCAATTTCCAAAAATAAAATGGAGAAAAACTTGGATTTGACCTCGTAAATGCTGCATTATTAACAAACTAAGAGAACTGCATCCTCAGATATTATCCAGCCAGTCATTTCTAGACCTGGATCCTGCAGGTTCTGCCAGTCAGAGACCGTCTGCCCCGTCTTCTACCCCCTGCTCATCCAGGAAGAAATCCGGGCTTCACACTCAAACATATTTAAACCAAAAGCAACAATAACGGTATCTCTAAAGCTACAAAACATCATTACAATAAACAGCTGGAAACTTTAATGGGAAAACATCATAATAAAAAGACGAAATTTTCACAGAAAAATCCCAAATTCAAGTTTTTTTAACTGAAGAGTGAAGATTATTGACGTCCTCCAAAAAAAGAAAATGCTGAATTCACAATGATAATTTATATAAAAAGAAACTAAAGAAATCAATAATAAATTAAAATTTACAAAATTATAATTTAGTTGCTTTTGAATTGTGGTCAGAAATAATAAGAATTAAAACAAACAAAACTGTCTCAGACACATCAGAGCATCTTTCCCATGAACATGGACCAACATACCTGTCAACAGGTGCAGACGTCTGATTGGACGTTACAGAAACACCTGTTTGCAGTGATTGTCTTCACAACATTTTAGCTTCGGAGCCCCATCATGCTTGTTTACTTGTTTTATTTTGTATGTTAGGTGTTAATATTTCTTTCAAACCACAATTCAAAATCAATGTCATGAATTTTATAGAATTTTTATTTATCATTTCTTTTGTCAGTTTCGACTAGTTTCACTGACAGATGATTTTTCCTTCTTAAGTTGGAGGGGATGAATAATTTAAAGGACGACAGTAGCTATGGAGGAATGAAAGTGCCAAAATTAAATCAGTAAATATCATTTAATAATTACTGGACAGATACTACATTATAACGTGAATTAAATTCATCATTAAATAATTATACAAATGCATTATAAACTGGACTGGACTCCTGCTGGACTGGACTCCTGCTGGACTGGATTTCTGTTGGACTGGACTCCTGCTGGACTGGATTTCTGTTGGACTGGACTCCTGCTGGACTGGACTCTTGCTGGACTGGATTCCTGCTGGACTGGACTCCTGTTGGACAGGACTCCTGCTGGACTGGACTCCTTCTGGACTGGATTCCTGCTGGACTGGACTCCTGTTGGACTGGATTCCTGTTGGACTGGATTCCTGTTGGACTGGACTCCTGCTGGACTGGATTCCTGTTGGACTGGACTCTTGCTGGACTGGACTCCTGCTGGACTGGACTCTTGTTGGACTGGACTCCTGCTGGACTGGATCAGGACTCGTCCTGTATCCCTGGACTTGGAGCAGGACCTCAGGTCCCACACGACCTAATAACCACATCTGGTCCTCCATGTTGGAAAGAAAATCACCACATTGATCTGAACTCATTTTATTGATCAGGAAGCCAAAGACAGAGCAGCAGCATCAATAATCACTGATCAATGATCAATAAGATCATCATCAGACTGATCAGGAAGCCAAAGACAGAGCAGCAGCATCAATAATCACTGATCAATGATCAATAAGATCATAATCAGACTGATCAGGAAGCCAAGAAGAAGAAATCCTGTAGAGAGAACTAAGACACTGACGGTCATGTGTGAAGATGAAATGATCAATGGAACATCACAGAGGTCGTCAGTCACTGATGATGACCTCATCAATCACTCTGATCACCTCATCAATCACTCTGATCACTTTCTTTCTCACATCCCACTTTTAATTTATCACCAAGAATTTCAAAGTGTGTGGACACGTTTGACACCTGGACAGGTAACCGGTCCTGGACAGGTAACCGGTCCTGAACAGGTACCCAGTTCTGAACAGGTGACCAGTCCTGGACGGGTAACCGGTCCTGGACAGGTACCTGGTCCTGAACAGGTGACCAGTCATGGACAGGTACCTGGTCCTGAACAGGTGACCAGTCATGGACAGGTACCTGGTCCTGAACAGGTGACCTGTCATGGACAGGTACCTGGTCCTGAACAGGTGACCAGTCCTGGACAGGTAACCGGTCCTGGACAGGTACCTGGTCCTGAACAGGTGACCAGTCATGGACAGGTACCTGGTCCTGAACAGGTGACCTGTCATGGACAGGTACCTGGTCCTGAACAGGTGACCAGTCATGGACAGGTACCTGGTCCTGAACAGGTGACCAGTCATGGACAGGTACCTGGTCCTGGACAGGTAACCGGTTCTGAACAGGTGACCAGTCCTGGACAGATGACCAGTCCTGGACAGGTAACCGGTCCTGGACAGGTACCTGGTTCTGGGAAGGTAATTGGTCCTGGACAGATGACCAGTCCTGGACAGGTAACCGGTCCTGGACAGGTACCTGGTTCTGGGAAGGTTATCGGTCCTGAGCAGGTGACCAGTCATGGACAGGTACCCGGTACTGAACAGGTGACCAGTCATGGACAGGTACCTGGTCCTGAACAGGTGACCAGTCCTGGACAGATGACCAGTCCTGGACAGGTACCCAGTCCTGAACAGGTGACCAGTCCTGAATAGGTGACCAGTCCTGGACAGATGACCAGTCCTGGACAGGTACCCGGTCCTGGGAAGATAACCATTCCTGGACAGGTACCCAGTCCTGGACAGGTACCCAGTCCTGAACAGGTGACCAGTCCTGAACAGATACCCAGTCCTGAACAGGTGACCAGTCCTGGACAGGTACCCAGTCCTGAACAGATGACCAGTCCTGGACAGGTAACTGGTCCTGGTGTTTATCAGTTTATAATGAAAATAAAATCATATAAATGACTGAATTCTATTGTAAATAAACTTTAATCTGATTTCCATCTGAACAGTTTTTACATGGTCATGTAATTTCATTCAGATTTAAATCCAAGTTCTCCAACTGTAATTAAACTGTAATTAAACTGTCTTCCTACCTTCCTACCTTAATTAATGTAATAAAACCTAACCTTTATGAACAGTTACTCACATTAAGGTGCAATTTATCAGTTCAGTTGAATTCATTTCACAAACTTAATTTTTGACTATAATTCCATGAAATTTAAAAACAGAAATTTACTTTAGTAATTGAATCAAATTTACCTCATATTTTCTTTTTACTTTAATATCAAATATGCTGCTACTCTAATTCTCAGGTTTTCTTTCATGTATTCATTTATATTTACTTTATAACATTAAATCTGCTGAAATGGTTGAATCAGTCAGAGGACAAAAAAAACATTTGTT
Organism: Atherinomorus stipes; assembly: GCA_023101725.1. Taxonomy (NCBI): domain Eukaryota; kingdom Metazoa; phylum Chordata; class Actinopteri; order Atheriniformes; family Atherinidae; genus Atherinomorus; species Atherinomorus stipes. The sequence goes on from JALJCO010009695.1 coordinate 17,123, forward strand.
TTTACACTTTGATTAAATTTTGTCTTCATTTGTTTAAATTTTTCTTTTTTGTTTATAACGTTGGACATGTTAATGAACCAGTGTTTCTGCTGCTGTTGTTTTTCCTCCTATGTTCTGGTCGGAAGTTTGGTCCGCTTTATCGTCCTCTGCTGAACTGGGACGTCCGGTGTTGGTGATTGTAGCTGAACTGGGATGTCCGGTGTTGGTGTTTGTAGCTGAACTGGGATGTCCAGTGTTGGTGTTTGTAGCTGAACTGGAATGTCCGGTGTTGGTGTTTGTGGCTGAACTGGGACGTCCGGCGTTGGTGTTTGTAGCTGAACTGGAATGTCCGGTGTTGGTGATTGTGGCTGAACTGGGACATCCGGTGTTGGTGTTTGTAGCTGAACTGGGATGTCCAGTGTTGGTGTTTGTAGCTGAACTGGAATGTCCGGTGTTGGTGTTTGTGGCTGAACTGGGACGTCCGGCGTTGGTGTTTGTAGCTGAACTGGAATGTCCGGTGTTGGTGATTGTGGCTGAACTGGGACGTCCGGTATTGATGATTGTGGCTGAACTGGGACGTCCGGTGCTGGTGTTTGTGGCTGAACTGGGACATCCGGTGTTGGTGTTTGTAGCTGAACTGGGACATCCGGTGCTGGTGTTTGTGGCTGAACTGGGACGTCCGGTGTTGGTGTTTGTAGCTGAACTGGAATGTCCGGTGCTGGTGTTTGTGGCTGAACTGGGACGTCCGGTGTTGGTGTTTGTAGCTGAACTGGGACGTCCGGTGTTGGTGTTTGTAGCTGAACTGGAATGTCCGGTGTTGGTGTTTGTGGCTGAACTGGGACGTCCGGTGTTGGTGTTTGTAGCTGGACTGGAATGTTCGGTGCTGGTGTTTGTGGCTGAACTGGGACGTCCGGTATTGATGATTGTGGCTATACTGGTACGTCCGGTGCTGGTGTTTGTAGCTGAACTGGGACGTCCGGTGTTGGTGTTTGTAGCTGAGCTGGGACGTCCGGTGTTGGTCTTTGTAGCTGAACTGGAATGTCCGGTGCTGGTGTTTGTGGCTGAACTGGGATGTCCGGTGTTGATGATTGTGGCTGAACTGGGACGTCCGGTATTGATGATTGTGGCTATACTGGTACGTCCGGTGCTGGTGTTTGTATCTGAACTGGGACGTCCGGTGTTGGTGTTTGTAGCTGAGCTGGGACGTCCGGTGTTGGTCTTTGTAGCTGAACTGGAATGTCCGGTGCTGGTGTTTGTGGCTGAACTGGGATGTCCGGTGTTGGTGTTTGTTGCTGAACTGGGACGTCCGGTGTTGGTGTTTGTAGCTGAACTGGAATGTCCGGTGTTGGTGTTTGTGGCTGAACTGGGACGTCCGGTGTTGGTGTTTGTAGCTGAACTGGGATGTCCGGTGTTGGTGTTTGTAGCTGAACTGGATTGTCCGGTGTTGGTGTTTGTGGCTGAACTGGGACGTCCGGTGTTGGTGTTTGTAGCTGAACTGGAATGTCCGGTGTTGGTGATTGTGGCTGAACTGGGACGTCTGGTATTGATGATTGTGGCTATACTGGTACGTCCGGTGCTGGTGTTTGTGGCTGAACTGGGACATCCGGTGTTGGTGTTTGTAGCTGAACTGGGATGTCCAGTGTTGGTGTTTGTAGCTGAACTGGAATGTCCGGTGTTGGTGTTTGTGGCTGAACTGGGACGTCCGGTGTTGGTGTTTGTAGCTGAACTGGAATGTCCGGTGTTGGTGATTGTGGCTGAACTGGGACGTCCGGTATTGATGATTGTGGCTGAACTGGGACGTCCGGTGCTGGTGTTTGTGGCTGAACTGGGACATCCGGTGTTGGTGTTTGTAGCTGAACTGGGACATCCGGTGCTGGTGTTTGTGGCTGAACTGGGACGTCCGGTGTTGGTGTTTGTAGCTGAACTGGAATGTCCGGTGCTGGTGTTTGTGGCTGAACTGGGACGTCCGGTGTTGGTGTTTGTAGCTGAACTGGGACGTCCGGTGTTGGTGTTTGTAGCTGAACTGGAATGTCCGGTGTTGGTGTTTGTGGCTGAACTGGGACGTCCGGTGTTGGTGTTTGTAGCTGGACTGGAATGTTCGGTGCTGGTGTTTGTGGCTGAACTGGGACGTCCGGTATTGATGATTGTGGCTATACTGGTACGTCCGGTGCTGGTGTTTGTAGCTGAACTGGGACGTCCGGTGTTGGTGTTTGTAGCTGAGCTGGGACGTCCGGTGTTGGTCTTTGTAGCTGAACTGGAATGTCCGGTGCTGGTGTTTGTGGCTGAACTGGGATGGCCGGTGTTGATGATTGTGGCTGAACTGGGACGTCCGGTATTGATGATTGTGGCTATACTGGTTCGTCCGGTGCTGGTGTTTGTATCTGAACTGGGACGTCCGGTGTTGGTGTTTGTAGCTGAGCTGGGACGTCCGGTGTTGGTCTTTGTAGCTGAACTGGAATGTCCGGTGCTGGTGTTTGTGGCTGAACTGGGATGTCCGGTGTTGGTGTTTGTTGCTGAACTGGGACGTCCGGTGTTGGTGTTTGTAGCTGAACTGGAATGTCCGGTGTTGGTGTTTGTGGCTGAACCGGGACGTCCGGTGTTGGTGTTTGTAGCTGAACTGGGATGTCCGGTGTTGGTGTTTGTAGCTGAACTGGATTGTCCGGTGTTGGTGTTTGTGGCTGAACTGGGACGTCCGGTGTTGGTGTTTGTAGCTGAACTGGAATGTCCGGTGTTGGTGATTGTGGCTGAACTGGGACGTCTGGTATTGATGATTGTGGCTATACTGGTACGTCCGGTGCTGGTGTTTGTGGCTGAACTGGGACATCCGGTGTTGGTGTTTGTAGCTGAACTGGGACATCCGGTGCTGGTGTTTGTGGCTGAACTGGGACGTCCGATGTTGGTGTTTGTAGCTGAACTGGAATGTCCGGTGCTGGTGTTTGTAGCTGAACTGGGACGTCTGGTGTTGGTGTTTGTAGCTGAACTGAAATGTCCGGTGTTGGTGTTTGTGGCTGAACTGGGACGTCCGGTGTTGGTGTTTGTAGCTGGACTGGAATGTCCGGTGCTGGTGTTTGTGGCTGAACTGGGACGTCCGGTGTTGGTGTTTGTAGCTGAACTGGGACGTCCGGTGTTGGTGTTTGTAGCTGAACTGGAATGTCCGGTGCTAATGTTTGTGGCTGAACTGGCATGTCCGGTGTTGGTGTTTGTAGCTGAACTGGAATGTCCGGTGTTGGTGTTTGTAGCTGAACTGGGACGTCCGGTGTTGGTGTTTGTAGCTGAACTGGAATGTCCGGTGTTGGTGTTTGTGGCTGAACTGGGATGTCCGGTGTTGGTGTTTGTGGCTGAACTGGGACGTCGAGTGTTGGTGTTTGTAGCTGGACTGGAATGTCCAGTGCTGGTGTTTGTGGCTGAACTGGGACGTCCAGTGTTGGTGTTTGTGGCTGAACTGGGACGTCCGGTGTTGGTGTTTGTAGCTGAACTGGGATGTCCGGTGCTAATGTTTGAGGCTGAACTGGGATGTCCGGTGTTGGTGTTTGTAGCTGAACTGGAATGTCCGGTGCTGGTGTTTGTGGCTGAACTGGGACGTCCGGTGTTGGTGTTTGTAGCTGAACTGGGACGTCCGGTGTTGGTGTTTGTAGCTGAACTGGAATGTCCGGTGTTGGTGTTTGTGGCTAAACTGGGATGTCTGGTGTTGGTGTTTGTGGCTGAACTGGGATGTCTGGTGTTGGTGTTTGTGGCTGAACCGGGACGTCCGGTGTTGGTGTTTGTAGCTGGACTGGAATGTCCGGTGCTGGTGTTTGTGGCTGAACTGGGACGTCCGGTGTTGGTGTTTGGGGCTGAACTGGGATGTCCGGTGTTGGTGTTTGTAGCTGAACTGGGATGTCCGGTGCTAATGTTTGTGGCTGAACTGGGATGTCTGGTGTTGGTGTTTGTAGCTGAACTGGGATGTCCGGTGATCGTGTTTGTGGCTGAACTGGGATGTACGGTGCTGGTATTTGTAGCTGAACTGGGATCTCCGGTGTTGGTGTTTGTATCTGAACTGGGATGTCCGTTGTTTGTGTTTGTAGCTGAACTGGGACATCCGGTGCTGGTGCTTGTGGCTGAACTGGGACGTCCGGTGTTGGTGTTTGTAGCTGAACTGGAATGTCCGGTGCTGGTGTTTGTGGCTGAACTGGGACGTCCGGTGTTGGTTTTGTAGCTGAACTGGGACGTCCGGTGTTGGTGTTTGTAGCTGAACTGGGATGTCCGGTGATGGTGTTTGTGGCTGAACTGGGACGTCCGGTGTTGGTGTTTGTAGCTGAACTGGAATGTCCGGTGTTGGTGTTTGTGGCTGAACTGGGACGTCCGGTGTTGGTGTTTGTAGCTGAACTGGAATGTCCGGTGTTGGTGTTTGTGGCTGAACTGGGATGTCCGGTGCTGGTGTTTGTGGCTGAACTGGGACGTCCGGTGTTGATGTTTGTAGCTGAACTGGGACATCCGGTGTTGGTGTTTGTAGCTGAACTGGGACTTTCGTCGTTGGTGTTTGTGGCTGAACTGGGATGTCCGATGTTTGTGTTTGTATCTAAACTGGGATGTCCGGTGTTGGTGTTTGTAGCTGAACTAGGATGTCCGGTGTTGCTGTTTATATCTTAACTGGGATGTCCGGTGTTGGTGTTTGTGGCTGAACTGGGATGTCCGGTGTTGGTGTTTGTGGCTGAACTGGGAAGTCCGGTGTTGGTGTTTGTAGCTGGACTGGAATGTCCGGTGCTGGTGTTTGTGGCTGAATTGGGACGTCTGGTGTTGGTGTTTGAGGCTGAACTGGGACGTCCGGTGTTGGTGTTTGTAGCTGAACTGGAATGTCCGGTGCTAATGTTTGTGGCTGAACTGGCATGTCCGGTGTTGCTGTTTGTAGCTGAACTGGAATGTCCGGTGCTGGTGTTTGTAGCTGAACTGGGACGTCCGGTGTTGGTGTTTGTATCTGAACTGGAATGTCCGGTGTTGGTGTTTGTGGCTGAACTGGCATGTCCGGTGTTGCTGTTTGTAGCTGAACTGGAATGTCCGGTGCTGGTGTTTGTGGCTGAATTGGGACGTCCGGTGTTGGTGTTTGAGGCTGAACTGGGATGTCCGGTGTTGGTGTTTGTAGCTGAACTAGGATGTCCGGTGTTGCTGTTTATATCTTAACTGGGATGTCCGGTGTTGGTGTTTGTGGCTGAACTGGGATGTCCGGTGTTGGTGTTTGTGGCTGAACTGGGAAGTCCGGTGTTGGTGTTTGTAGCTGGACTGGAATGTCCGGTGCTGGTGTTTGTGGCTGAATTGGGACGTCCGGTGTTGGTGTTTGAGGCTGAACTGGGACGTCCGGTGTTGGTGTTTGTAGCTGAACTGGAATGTCCGGTGCTAATGTTTGTGGCTGAACTGGCATGTCCGGTGTTGCTGTTTGTAGCTGAACTGGAATGTCCGGTGCTGGTGTTTGTAGCTGAACTGGGACGTCCGGTGTTGGTGTTTGTATCTGAACTGGAATGTCCGGTGTTGGTGTTTGTGGCTGAACTGGGATGTCCGGTGTTGGTGTTTGTGGCTGAACTGGGACGTCCGGTGTTGGTGTTTGTAGCTGGACTGGGATGTCCGGTGATGGTGTTTGTGGCTGAACTGGGACGTCCGGTGTTGGTGTTTGTAGCTGAACTGGAATGTCCGGTGTTGGTGTTTGTGGCTGAACTGGGAAGTCCGGTGTTGGTGTTTGTAGCTGGACTGGAATGTCCGGTGCTGGTGTTTGTGGCTGAATTGGGACGTCCGGTGTTGGTGTTTGTGGCTGAACTGGGTTGTCCGGTGTTGGTGTTTGTAGCTGAACTGGAATGTCCGGTGCTAATGTTTGTGGCTGAACTGGCATGTCCGGTGTTGCTGTTTGTAGCTGAACTGGAATGTCCGGTGCTGGTGTTTGTAGCTGAACTGGGACGTCCGGTGCTGGTGTTTGTGGCTGAATTGGGACGTCCGGTGTTGGTGTTTGAGGCTGAACTGGGATGTCCGGTGTTGGTGTTTGTAGCTGAACTAGGATGTCCGGTGTTGCTGTTTATATCTTAACTGGGATGTCCGGTGTTGGTGTTTGTGGCTGAACTGGGATGTCCGGTGTTGGTGTTTGTGGCTGAACTGGGAAGTCCGGTGTTGGTGTTTGTAGCTGGACTGGAATGTCCGGTGCTGGTGTTTGTGGCTGAATTGGGACGTCCGGTGTTGGTGTTTGAGGCTGAACTGGGACGTCCGGTGTTGGTGTTTGTAGCTGAACTGGAATGTCCGGTGCTAATGTTTGTGGCTGAACTGGCATGTCCGGTGTTGCTGTTTGTAGCTGAACTGGAATGTCCGGTGCTGGTGTTTGTAGCTGAACTGGGACGTCCGGTGTTGGTGTTTGTATCTGAACTGGAATGTCCGGTGTTGGTGTTTGTGGCTGAACTGGGATGTCCGGTGTTGGTGTTTGTGGCTGAACTGGGACGTCCGGTGTTGGTGTTTGTAGCTGGACTGGGATGTCCGGTGATGGTGTTTGTGGCTGAACTGGGACGTCCGGTGTTGGTGTTTGTAGCTGAACTGGAATGTCCGGTGTTGGTGTTTGTGGCTGAACTGGGACGTCCGGTGTTGCTGTTTGTAGCTGAACTGGAATGTCCGGTGCTAATGTTTGTGGCTGAACTGGCATGTCCGGTGTTGCTGTTTGTAGCTGAACTGGAATGTCCGGTGCTGGTGTTTGTAGCTGAACTGGGACGTCCGGTGTTGGTGTTTGTATCTGAACTGGAATGTCCGGTGTTGGTGTTTGTGGCTGAACTGGGATGTCCGGTGTTGGTGTTTGTGGCTGAACTGGGACGTCCGGTGTTGGTGTTTGTAGCTGGACTGGAATGTCCGGTGCTGGTGTTTGTGGCTGAACCTGGACGTCGGGTGTTGGTGTTTGTGGCTGAACTGGGACGTCCGGTGTTGGTGTTTGTGGCTGAACTGGGACATCCGGTGCTGGTGTTTGTAGCTGAACTGGAATGTCCGGTGCTAATGTTTGTGGCTGAACTGGGATGTCCGGTGTTGGTGTTTGTATCTGAACTGGAATGTCTGGTGCTGGTGTTTGTGGCTGAACTGGGACGTCCGGTGTTGGTTTTTGTAGCTGAACTGGAATGTCCGGTGTTGGTGTTTGTGGCTAAACTGGGATGTCCGGTGTTGGTGTTTGTGGCTGAACTGGGACGTCCGGTGTTGGTGTTTGTAGCTGAACTGGAATGTCCGGTGCTGGTGTTTGTGGCTGAACTGGGACGTCTGGTGTTGGTGTTTGGGGCTGAACTGGGACGTCCGGTGCTGGTGTTTGTAGCTGAACTGGAATGTCCGGTGCTAAAGTTTGTGGCTGAACTGGGATGTCCGGTGTTGGTGTTTGTATCTGAACTGGAATGTCTGGTGCTGGTGTTTATGGCTGAACTGGGACGTCCGGTGTTGGTGTTTGTAGCTGAACTGGAATGTCCGGTGTTGGTGTTTGTGGCTAAACTGGGATGTCCGGTGTTGGTGTTTGTGGCTGAACTGGGACGTCCGGTGTTGGTGTTTGTAGCTGAACTGGAATGTCCGGTGCTGGTGTTTGTGGCTGAACTGGGACGTCTGGTGTTGGTGTTTGTGGCTGAACTGGGACGTCCGGTGTTGGTGTTTGTAGCTGAACTGTAATGACCGGTGCTAATGTTTGTAGCTGAACTGGGGTGTCTGGTGTTGTTGTTTGTGGCTGAACTGGGACGTCCGGTGTTGGTGTTTGTAGCTGAACTGGGATTTCCGGTGATCGTGTTTGTGGCTGAACTGGGATGTCCGGTGCTGGTATTTGTAGCTGAACTGGGACGTCTGGTGTTGGTGTTTGTATCTGAACTGGGATGTCCGGTGTTGGTGTTAGTAGCTGGACTGGAATGTCCGGTGCTGGTGTTTGTGGCTGAACTGGGACGTAGGGTGTTGGTGTTTGTGACTGAACTGGGACGTCCGGTGTTGGTGTTTGTAGCTGAACTGGAATGTCCGGTGCTAATGTTTGTGGCTGAACTGGGATGTCCGGTGTTGGTGTTTGTAGCTGAACTGGAATGTCCGGTGCTGGTGTTTGTGGCTGAACTGGGACGTACGGTGTTGGTGTTTGTAGCTGAACTGGGATGTCCGGTGTTGGTGTTTGTAGCTGAACTGGGATGTCCGACGTTGGTGTTTGTATCTAAACTGGGATGTCCGGTGTTGGTGTTTGTAGCTGAACTGGGATGTCCGGTGTTGCTGTTTGTATCTTAACTGGGATGTCCGGTGTTGGTGTTTGTAGCTGAACTGGGACGTCCGGTGTTGGTGTTTGTAGCTGAACTGGGATGTCTGGTGTTGGTGTTTGTAGCTGAACTGGGACGTCCGGTGTTGGTGTTTGTGGCTGAACTGGGACGTCCGGTATTGGTGTTTGTAGCTAGACTGGGACGTCCGGTGTTGGTGTTTGTAGCTGAACTGGAATGTCTGGTGCTGGTGTTTGTAGCTGAACTGGGACGTCCGATGTTGGTCTTTGTTGCTGAACTGGGACGTCCGGTGTTGGTGTCTGTGGGTGGACTGGTGAACAGCTGCAGGATGAGGAGGAGCCAGCGGGAGGAGCTGTTTCTGCTTCAGAACATGTTGTTTGGCCTCCACTGAGCGCCGTTGCTCTCTGTAAACAACAAGGACAGCCAGTAAGAATCAGGGTTTCCAGAGCTCGGTGGGATTTGACTGGTTAAACTTCTCCTTACTGGGGAAATCTTGCATGGACTTTTTCTTCTGATGGGATCCAGAAACCTGCAGTTTCACACAAACACAGCATATTACATCACTTCGTTTCCATGGCAACACCACAGTGTCCACACATAAAATCATGTATTTATATTTGAATCTTTTTTTCTCTTAATTTATCTAAACAACATCAGTCATTCGCAAAACAACCAAACATTCAATTGTTTTTAGGATTTTAACCCTTTACATGCCAGTTTGAATATTTTAATTGCTGATTTATTCATTACAAAAACACACTAAAACGGAATTATTTTCCATATAATAAATATTCAAGGGCTGGGGGTTTGGTGGTGATTAGATACGTTCATATGTCAAAGATTAGCAGCAATGTTGATCTGATTCTGTTTGTTCTGTCGTGTCAGAAACTCCCTCTGGTGACCTTCATGGACAGAAGTGTCCACACACAAAACTGCTGTAAAAATATCACACATCAGTATCTTTTCCACTTTTTTCCACTATAAATCAGGTGAACACCTTCAGACATGCTCAAAAGTACCAAACATTTAATCATTTTAAAACTTTTAACCCTTCAAATACCAGTGTAACTATTTTAGTTATTAATTTATCAACATAAACGATGCACGTCTTCTTCTATGCTTGCATTATTGGCAGAGTAGGCACTGAACGTGTACTCTCATCTGGTTTGGTCTGCTGAGGCTTCCATAGTGTTGTGAACTCATATGGATGCATCGGGGAAGTTTGATGTTCTACTGTTTAGGCTATGAAAATCTACTAATGTGGTTTCCAGTAAATTCTGGGTGCCTCCCATTCAGGACACTTGGATTACATTGGACGAGCAGTATGGAGGAATATTGACAAGTTTTTGTGGACTTTTATGGACCTTTTTGGTTCAGTCGCCACTCCATTATATGAAAGTTGGGGGATAATGAAACCCCTCCCGGATCTCCGGCTGCATTTGAGACATTAAAAAAGTGCTACAGAGTCTTGCTCAGCATGAGAATGAGGTCAAGATGAAGGACCATCATTCTGGGTGTACTATTCCTTTAAATTAACTTCAGCATTTTAGACATTTTTATACTTTTTGAGACCCTGCAAGAACCCTGCTCCTTTCCCTTTTTACTAAATAAAAGTTGCCATAACGACTCCAGGACTCAGATTTCCACTGATGGTGGGCTCATTGTTGTTCCTGACTGGATAAGAAACTCAGAGTTTGTGGAAGCAACTCAGAGCTGCTGATCCCAACAGAAACCCAGGTTTCTGAGACCTGGAGTCTGAGCAGCGTTCTGGTTGGCAGAGAGGATGTCCATGAACCTACTGATCAGCTCACCTTCTTCTTGGATCCAACGGCACTCAGAGCTGCGATTTTGCTCTCAATGTCAGAAACCTGCAGAGGAAACAGAGCCTGAGACAAACTTCCTGCACAGGTCTATGTCACCGGCACTGCCCACGGACAAGACCCCACCAATGCCCTGAGGCCCCGCCCACTAACAAGACCCCACCAACACCTGAGCTCCGCCCAGGGAAGAGATCCGCCCAATACCTCAGAGGCCACGCACACAGGCAAGACCCCACCAACACCCCCAAGGCCCCGCCCACTGAGAAGGTCTCACCAACACCTCGAAGGCCCCACGAACACTTCCAAAGCCCCGCCAATGGACAAGGCCCCGCCAACACTTCAAAGGCCCCGCACACAGACAAGACCCTACCAACACCCCCAAGGCCCCGCCCACTGAGAAGGCCCCACTAACACCTCCAAGGCACCGCCCACATCCAAGGCTCTGCCCATGGACAAGGCCCCGTCAACACCTCAAAGGCCCTGCCCATGTACAGGGCCCCACCAACATGCCAGAGGCCCCGCCCATGGACAAAACCCCACCAACACCCCCAAGGCCCCGCCCAGTGAGAAGAGCCTGCCAAAATCTCAGAGGCCTCGTCAACTGAGAAGGCCCAACTAACACCTCCAAGGTCCCTCCAATGGACAAGGCCCCACCAACACCTCAGAGACTCCCCCCACAGAAGAGAACCCACCAATACCTCAGAGGTCCCGCACACAGACAAGACCCCACCAACACCCCCGAGGTCCCACCCACTGAGAAGGCGTCGCCAACACCTATAGGCCCCACCAACTGAGAGGGCCCAACTTACACTTCCAAGGCCCCAACCACTGACAAGGCCCCAACAAAACCTTAGAGGCCCCGCACATGGACAAGACCCCTCCAACAACCCCGAGGCCCCGCCCAATGAGAAGGCCCAACTAGCACCTCCAAGGCCCGGCCAATGGACAAGGCCCCGCCAACACCTCAGAGGCCCCGCCCACAGAAGAGATCCTGCCAATACCTCAGAGGCCCCGCACACAGACAAGACCCCACCAACACCCCCGAGGCCCCACCAACGGACAAGACCCCACCAACACCTCAGAGGCCCCACCCAAGGACAAGACCCCACCAACACCCCGCCAACACCTCAGAGGCCCTGCCCACTGAGAAGGCCCCGCCAACACCTCAGAGGCCCCGCTCACTGATGAGGCCCCACCAACACCCCAGAGGCCCCGCCCGCTAAGAAGGCCAAACTAACACCTCCAAGGCCCCGCCCACGGGCAAGGCACTGCCAACACTTCAGAGGCCTCGCCAAGGGAGAAGACCCACCAACACCCCTGAGGCCCTGCCCGCTGAGAAGGTCTCACTAACACCTCCAAGGCATCGCCAATGGACAATGCCCCGCCAACACCTCAGAGGCCCCGCTCACTGATGAGGCCCCACCAACACCCCAGAGGCCCCGCCCGCTAAGAAGGCCAAACTAACACCTCCAAGGCCCCGCCCACGGGCAAGGCCCTGCCAACACTTCAGAGGCCTCGCCAATGGAGAAGACCCACCAACACCCCTGAGGCCCTGCCCGCTGAGAAGGTCTCACTAACACCTCCAAGGCATCGCCAATGGACAATGCCCCGCCAACACCTCAGAGGCCCCGCCCACAGAGAAGGCCCCGCTGACACCTCTGAGGCCCCGCCCACTAAGAAGGCCAGACTAACACCTCCAAGGCCCCGCCCACAGACAAGGCCCTGCCAACACTTCAGAGGCCCCGCCCACGGAGAAGACCCACCAACGCCCCTGAGGCCCCACTAAGCCCTCCGAGGCCCGCCCACTGACAGGACCCCAACAACACCTCCAAGGCCCCGTCCAAGGACAAGTCACACCTCCGAGGCCCCATCCACGGACAAGGCCCTGCCAACACCTCCAAGGCCCCGCCCCGGCCTTCTCCCAGGTCTTCACTATAGCTGGGTCTCATTTTGGGTCTGTGCACATCGAAGTGCAGATTCTTCGGCTGCATATGTCACAGCGGTGTCAAGTACTGTCCCGGCTCAAGAGCTTCTGAAGGAGCCCCCCTAATCCACCTTACAAATTCACTCTTCGTTTGGTCTGGAACTAAGGATACAAGCGGTGTATCCTCACCTGTCCCAGAATTCATTGCTCCATTGATGAGAAAGAAGAAGCAGCAGAGCTCCCAGTGTAACATTTAGATTAGGGCTGTCAGTTTAACGCATTTATTAGATTGATTAATTACACTGAAAATTAATGCATTACAAAATAATTATGATTAATTCAGAGTACCAATTCAATACGCGAGCATTTTAAATTTGGCCCACTGAATGACCGCGGCAGTGGGTGGCAGTAATACACCTAAAGCTATATGCCAACTGCCAGTAAACACCTGAAGGAGAAGGAGAAGAAGAAGAAGATGAAGATGTGTCAATAGCTGTGTTCGAAATCGCTCACTATCACGGCACTATATAGTGAGCTCGCCATTTTGTAGTGTTACTCGAATTCTGTTCACTACTCTTTATCCCCTACATCGTCCTCTATAAAATACCCACAATACACTACAAATGTCTGTGTACAAGCTATGAACCCTACATTTTACTCCCGTATACCACAATGCAATGCAGCTGTGTTTTGTGATCACAGAAGAAGAAAAATGGTGAAGCAGCTTTTCTTATAAATAAATGTAAGTAACGTTAAAGTACCAACATTTTCTTTAGTGGCGTTGTTGTGTAGCTTTTAACAACAGTGGTATTTCTTTGTTGCAGGAAAGCTGTCTGTTGTTCATAACTGTTAGCTACCGCTACTGCACGTCTTTTTGTTTTCTTTTTCAAACTTTATTGAAGTTCTGCTGCTGCACGTCGCAGTGATACCTGCCACATCGGCTGACGTCACCCCATATAGTGTCCGAAATATCCTCCCATCATTCCCTACATAGTGTACATCAGGGGTGCCCAAGTCCGGTCCTCGAGAGCTACTATCCTGCAATTTTTAGAGCTTCCCCTCTCCAACACACCTGAATCAAATGGTTAATCTCCTCATGGGCAGGTCATTCAGCTCTGCAGAGGCTGGTAACGAGTCATTCATTTGATTCACGTGTGTTGGAGAAGGGTTGCAATCAAACTGTGCAAGATAGTAGCTCTCGAGGACCGAGCTTGGGCACCCCTGATGTACATGATGTAGTGGACTACATGATATAAACCAGGGTTTCTCAACCCTGGTCCTCAGGGACCCCTGTGCTGCATGTATTCCAGGTTTCCAACTCCACCACACCTGATTCAGATCAACTCAACTGCTCAGCAAGTTCTTTGCAAGCTGCTAACGAGTCATTCATCTGAGTCAGGTGTGCTGAAGTAGGAATATCTTGAAAACCAGCTGGGCGGGGGTCCGGGACCAGGATTGAGAAGCACTGTTATACACTATGTAGGGAATAGGGAGTAAGTAGATGTTTTCAAACACAGCTATTGAGTCACTGTCCAGGGGTCTCATTTATAAACGTTGCGTACGCACAAAATGGGGCCTGAAATTGGCGTCGCCAGTTTTCACGCAAAAGTTGGGATTTATAAAAAGCAAACTTGACGGGAAAATGTGCGGTCTCTCACATTAACTCTGACCCATGCGTACACAGGTTTTGGAGACTGGGGAAACTGGCTACACAGATGGTAAAGTGGGGAACTGAAACCACAGTGCATCATGATTCCTCTGCTGGCAGCACGGGGTCCTGTCACCTCCATCTAAGTGATATTGTGCCCCGGCTGTTTATTTGTCAATTCCTTGTATGGCAGAGCGGTTAGTGCCCATGACTTTTACACAGGAGACCTGAGTTCGAAACCTGTATGGGTTCTCCTTTTGTCCTATCACACTGAAATGTTTATTTTCCCCTTCATGTCAAATTTCAATCATATTGGCTTTATAGGATTCAAACCAGCAGCATTATTTATGCTGCAGGTGAGCTGAAATTAGCCTGTAAGAACCTTTCAGATAAATAAAAAGGTCCGTAAGCAAACTTATGTGTTAAATTTACTTTTCATCAAAGTTTTCTCACCATCATCTTCGTCTACCAATGATCATCATGGTAATATATTCACCACATTGATACACAGAATCTGACAAGGTGCAGCAGTCAGACTGATTGATGTATAAACATATTAATACTGGGGGGGGAGGGCACTAATGCTGCATTGGTGCTGCTGGAGGACCTACAGATGGGAAAATTAGAAGGGAGCGCGTTTTCAGGATTTGCTGGCCCAATGTCTTTTATGTTGTGATTGCCTGAGTTTGTGCTTCTATGTATTGGTGTGTCTTTTTTTTGTCTCCAAGGTCTCCACCTGTGTACGTGGAGAGTTTGGAGACCTCTTTTTTTTACCACCTACCCATCTTTCCTCATGTCACCGTTTTCTTTCTGCGAAGGTGCGCCCTGCGAGGGGCTGCTTGGCCACGGTCTGCCTGATCCTGTTATGTTTTTGTTTTGTCTATGTGTGTTGGACGGGTTGTACTGAAACATGAATTTCCCCTCGGGGATCAATAAAGTATCTTTGATTTGATTTGATTTGATGATGATGATGATGATGATGATGATGACCGGCTAATAATCACATTTACTTTTGCAGTGCTTTTGTCTATGAACTGGACCCTGACTGGACCCAGATACCCTGACCACCGAAACCGTGCCCACCCCGACGCATCAGCAGCTGCTGACCACAGCGCACTCCGTGGTGGAGCCATCAACCTCACCAAAGACCGGTGGAGGTGTTTGCAGGCGAGGGGGGGGGCACGGGAGGGGGAATCGCGCTGCACCACAGCAAACAGGTGTTCTGTGTTCTGCAGTCGCTCTGACAGCGTTTCCTCCACAGCGACTTCTGGAACAGACCTCCGTTACATCAACACCGCCACAACAACCTGCTGCATCAGCAGACTTACGTTTATCTGTGATTCCTGTGACGCCCAAATAAAATGATTTTGTGAGGCTCCACTTCACCAACAAGCACCTCCACTTCAGTCTCTGCGAAATTACGTTTAAATCTCTTTTCGATCGCCACGATTCGGTTTTAAATGCCTCAGATCAGCTGGCTCATTTATATGCAGAAACATCCATGAGGTACTTTGCATTGACCATCTATGGTAGAATGTGGGCGTGTAGGAGGCGGAATATGAGCCAAATTCACCTGCACAAACTTCCAGGAAGAGTCAGTCAGTCAGTCATTTTCTGTACCGCTTATCCAGTTCAGGGTCGTGGGAGTTGCTGGAGCCTATCCCAGCTATTATCAGGCGAGAGGCGGGGTACACCCTGGACAGGTCGCCAGTCTGTCGCAGGGCCAACACAGAGAGACAGACAACCATTCACGCTCACATTCATACCTAGGGACAATTTAGAGTGATCGATTAACCTAACATGCATGTCTTTGGACTGTGGGAGGAAGCCGGAGTACCCGGAGAGAACCCACGCATACACGGGGAGAACATGCAAACTCCACACAGGAAGGTCACAGTTGGAATTGTTCAAACCCCCTCCCCAGCCGGGAATAGAACCAGCGACCTTCTTACTGTGAGGCGGCAGTGCTAACCACCACACCACCGTGCAGCCCTCTTCCAGGAAGAGTGTGATCTATAAAGGGGACATTGCTTGAATCTGTGCGTATGCCCGGTTTTATAAATCTGAATATTTTTTGGCGTACGCAAACTTTTGGTTTTGGGCGTACGTACACTTTAAGTAAAGATCCTACGCAAAGTTTTATAAATGAGACCCCTGAACTTCATGGGCTGTGTTGGAGAAGGGTTGCATGGAAAACTGCAGCCCTTGAGGACCATCGTTCCCCACGACTGTTTTAGCAGATATGAGATAAAAATGTGAGATTAATTAGTTATTACATTAATTAATTACATATCCTGTAATTAATTACATTTATTTTTTGATGAAATGAAATGAATGAAATGAAATGAAAAATACTTTATTTATCCCAGACGGGAAATTCGACAATGTAAAAAAGCTCTCTTTTTTTTCTTTTTTCTTTTCTTTTTTTGTTTTTTTTTTGTTTTTAACAATATAACATTGATAATAATAAAAATAATAATAATAATAATAAGTTGGTCAGTCAGTCTTGTTCTTTAGGGTGATGACTGCTGGTAGGAATGAGTTTCTGTATCTCTCCGTCCTACAGTGAACCTGATGCAGCCTCTCACTGAACACACTGTTGATTCTTCATCCTGTTGTGGAGAGGAGGAAGAATCCTCCATCATCTTCATCAGCTTGTGCAGCATTCTTTTCTGAAAGATCATCTCCAGCGGCTCCAGAGTTATTCCCAGAACAGAACCAGCTTTCTTGATGAGCTTGTTTAGTTTCTTCATGTCTCTGGTTCTGATGCTGAAATTTTGTTTCTGATCACCTGATAGCCCTAATTTAGATTATATATTAGTGGATTTTTAAGTGTCAAACGAAGTGTTTACCAGCTAGAAACAACAGATAGCCTCTGTGGAAAATTAAAAAATATGCAGGCAAACTTAAAAAGACATTTTTTGTTTTGGAAAATGGATTTGTTTGACATTATTCAGTTGTTAATGAGTGGTTAATGGGATGTTAACGTTCAGGTAAAACAGATAAATAAAGTTATAAAATGTCCAGCTCAATGTTGTTTGTACCTGAAGGGATAGGTGGAACGAATACCGTTTACTAGACAGCTGTAGAGTCTGCAGTTGCTAGGCGACGGGACTGGAGCACTACAAGAAATTCTCTTTGGGTAGGATGTCCTGATTCAGCTGTCTACCATTTCAGAAGGCTGCTTTGGAGCGCACAGACTACGTAGAACACTCCATGGCCTATGTAGTTTGTGTGCTCTTAAGTGCGTAGATCCAAAACTAAGACACAGCTTATTTCTTGGGTCCTGCCCATTTCTGAGGCCCTACCCACCTTAAAGAACCTGCCCACATGCCACACCCTACCCTGTTTTAGACTCCACCCACGTCACAAACCCGATTGGCTTCCCAGACCCCACTGGCCTCCCAGCTCCTGTCCATCTCTGAGGCCGTGCCTACATGCCCACCCTACCCACGTCTCACCCCTTAGACCAGGGGTGGGCAACTCCGGTCCTGGAGGGCCGGCATCCTGCAGGCATCAGGAGTTTTCCTGCACAACAGTTCACAAAAGTGTGTTGCTACAGGAAAACTCCTGATACCTGCAGGATGCCGGCCCTCTGGGACCGGAGAACCGGACCCTTGCCTTAGATCATAGACATAGGACATGTAGACGCTCATCACGTGCTGGAAGTGTCCACAGGTGTATAAATGAAGCAGCTCGGCATGCAGACTGTTTCTACAAACGTGTGAAAGAATGTGTCGCTCTCAGGAATCAGTGAATTCCAGCGTGGAACTGTGATAGGATGCCACCTGTGCAACAATCCAGTGGTGAAATTTCCTCCTAAATATTCCACAGTCAGCTGGATTATAAGATAATGGAAGTGTTTGGGAACGACAGCATCTCAGCCAAGAAGTGGTCGTCCACGTAAACTGATGGAGCGGGTCAGTGATGCTGAAGCTCATAGTGAGAAGAGGTGGCCAACTTTCTGCAGTCAATCACTACAGACCTCCAAACTTCATGTGGCCTTCAGATCAGATCAAGAACAGTGACAGAGAGCTTCATGAAATGGGTTTCCATGGCGACCAGCTGCATCCATCCATACATCACCAAGTGCGATGCAAAGGGTGGATGCAGTGGTGGAAAGCAGCCGTCTCTGGACTCTAGAACAGTGGAGGTTCTCTGGAGGGACCAATCACGCTTCTCCATCTGGAATCTGATGGAGGAATCTGGGTTTGGCGGTTGCCAGGACAACGGTATTTGTCTGACTACATTGTACCAAGTGTAAAGTTTGGTGGAAGGGGGATTATGGTGTGGGGGTGTTTTCAGGAGCTGGGCTTGGCCCCTTAGTTCCAGTGAAAGGAACTCTGAATGCTTCAGCATACCAAGACATTCTGGACAATTCCATGTCCCAACTTTGTGGGACCAGTTTGGAGCTGGCCCCTTCCTCTTCCAACATGACTGTGCACCAGTGCACAAAGCAGGTCCAGAAAGACCTGGATGCAGAGTCTGGTGTGGAGGAACTGGACTGGCCTGCACAGACTCCTGATCTCAACCCCATAGAACACCTTTGGGATGAATCAGAGCGGAGACTGAAAGCCAGGCCTTCTGGTCCAACATCAGTGTGACCTCACAAATGTGCTTCTGGAAGATGGTCAAAGATTCCCAGAAACACTCCTAAACCTTGTGGACAGCCTTCCCAGAAGATGAAGCTGTTCTAGCTGCAAAGGTGGACCAACGTCATGCTGAACCCGACGGATCAGGAATGGGATGTTACTGAAGCTCATATGTGAGTCACGGCAGGTGAGACAAGACTTTTGGCAGTATAATGTATCATCATGTCATCGTAACTAAGGTTTGTAAAAAAACAGACAATGTGAAAACTGGATACAATCCAGAGAGTTATGATTACCGTAGCTGGGAATACACCATCCTCAGTAGAAATCAAAGTACTGGGATCACATGGGCGACCCATCAAAGATTGTGGCCACATTGACACATCAGTTTCAATAGGCCAGTCTATGAGGCGTCTACATATAATATGTCTCCTAAACTTTAACCACCTGCCTAGACCCTACCCACCTCCCAGGTCCTACCCACCTCCCAGGCCCTAACCACCACCAAGATCACCTACTACGTTTCAAACTCCCCCCACCTCCTCAGCACCACCCAGTTCAATTCCTTGGCCAACTTCAGCCCCCACCCACCTCGCTTTCAGCACTCTGGACCCTGGCAGCGGTCAGCGCCACCACATCCTCCAATTCTGACAGCTCTGAGTCCGTGGTCCCTCCAAAGCGGTTCTTGGCGCTCTGCTCCAGACGCCGCAGCTTCGTCTCCAGCTCGTAGGACTGACCGGCGGTGATGTACACCTGCACATGTAAGATGATACACCTGCGTCACCTGGCTACATCCTTGGCTGTAGTGCTGGTGGTGGTGGTGGTGGGGGGCTATGGTGCTGGACAGGGCTGAGGAAACACACCGGAACCTCTGTGGTTCTGAGGATCTACTGTTCCAGCAGTGGGTCTCAGCTCTGACTGGACTCTGATGGTTCATTGAGGGAAAGATCTCAGATGGAGATGGACCGGGTTGAACCAGGTCTAAAAATCAGGCTTCCCCATCAATCCTGCAGATCTTTGTAAGATCTGTTTCTGGTCCATTGTGGTTTCAGAAACTGTTTGAAAACCAGATATAACTCAACGTACATTGGACCCAGACTAAAACCTGACCAGACCCACGAACCTGACCCAGACTGGATCCGGTGTGTTTCCCAGACTTGTCTGAGTGGACACAGAGCAGCCGGGAGGTTTAGCCAGACCAGACAATCAGTCATGCTTCAGACAGGGTGGGGGTCAGGTTCATGGTGGGTGGGGGATCGGGGGTGAAGGTTGATGTTTGAAGCTTACATTTTCCTCAAGTTCCCTGAAAGCATCGTCGGCCTGCTTTACATCAGTGCCGACTAAGTGGGATCTGTCGATCGGCTCTGAGAGGCCGTACTCGACCATAGCGTTTTCTGTGGCATTAATGGTTCTCAGGACCTCAGTGGTGAGGTCACAGAGGGCGGCGGCGGTAGATCTCTGAAAGCCATGTAGAGGACAGATGTTAGCAGCTGGAATACCACATTCCTTCTTGTAGCAGCTACCAGGCTGGACACCCACTCGGCTCAGTGATGGTGGGGGTCTGGGAGACTAAAGCAGATTCTCTGAGGGTTCTGTGTGGTCCAGGCAGGTAGCTGCTGATCTTCACATCAACAGTTAGGTAACAGGGTATGCGGCCGGTTAGTGGCATAGTCATGCAGCAGCATCCAGACAAAGAGAAGGTTCTGATCTGGTCTGGGGAGCACCAGGAACCTTCACAATAATTTGTGGTTTCAAAACTAAAGTTGCACTGGAAAACAAAACCAGGTAGCAACACCCCGTACTCTCTCCAAACCCACAAGACTTCCTTCAGTCTGTCTCTTTCTGGCCAGACCTTCATGGGCAGAGCTGTTGAGCAGTACCCTCCTTTGCCCCAGGCTCCAAAGAACCACAGCTATCCTCCCTGGGTCTGAACTAAGGCTGAGCAATAAACCGAAAGTGTAGGGCGCATTCACAAAGCTTTTTTGATTCGAATCAGAGTCCGTTTGCTCAGAAAGTCCGCTTGGTTTGGGGAGTTGTAAATGCGCAAACGGACTCTGATCCAGAACAAACAAGCAGACTCTGTCCACCGACAAACGCAGGTCTCTGTCCAATTCAAGTGGACCAAATACAGAAGTGGACTACAAATTGCATGGGCATTGTGGGAAAAACGTTGGACTTTAAGGATATCTGGTCTGATGAAAGCGGATCCAGCTCCTCGTAAGTACGCACAAAAATAATGTGGTTTTGTGGAGGAAATGGAAGTTGTGAGAACATAATTGTTCGTTGTATGGCTTGTCCTTGCCTACAGTGAATCTGAATGCAGCGCCACCTCTGGAGAGATCAGGAACATTATTCAAAAGGTTTGGCCCATTTGGCTATGGTGCAACCTGAACCGTTTCCGCCCCCCGGTGAACTGAGTCCCCAAACGGACCAAATGCTTTCTGAATGCACCCTTACTGACACCAAAATTTACAGCAATAACCTATGTAATTTTGCTCATGTCAGTATATTCGGTACTGCTGCCCCTTCATGAAAGCCGGCAGTGGAATTGCCGCACAGGGAGCTGTGAATCTAGCAGGTTGGTCTGGAGCATGCGCTTTATTCAAAAACTCACTAACAGTCTCTGCTTTCTGAAATACTGAAACATCTTAATGCATAGAATTTTCTGAACATAGATGTGATCCATCCAATTCCTCTCGCCACCCTGGCTCCACATTGTGTGTCACGCGTCACCAGGCAGTGACCACTTTATCGGTTGCTTTCTGTGGTTGTTAAAAGAACTTGCCTTCATGTTATGAGATGTTTCTGATGGTATCAGCTTCATACAGTCGTAGCTGAGCGACTGCAGCAAGACCCTGTTCTAATCGCTCCAGATTCAACGGGTTCCCCGACACGGCGGCCCACAGCAAGACCCTGTTCTAATCGCTCCAGATTCAATGGGTTCCCAGACACTGCGGCCCACGGCAAGACGGTCGCTGGTTTGAGCCTCAGCTGGGGAGGGGTTGAAACAGTAGCCTAACTATGGGGAGTTTGCATGTTCTCACCATGTATGCGTGGGTTCTCTTCATCTTTGTGTGGGTTCTCCACATGTATGTGTGTGTTCTCCATGTTAATGTGTGGGTTCTCCTCATCTATTTGTGGGTTCTCCACATGCATGCATGGGTTCTCCATGTTAATGTGTGGGTTCTCCTTATCTATATGTGGGTATTCCACATGTATGCGTGGGTTCTCCATGTTAATGTGTGGGTTCTCCTCGTCTATGTGTGGGTTTTCCACATGTATGCGTGGGTTCTCCATGTTAATGTGTGGGTTCTCCACATGAATGTGGGTTCCCCACATTAATGTGTGAGTTCTCCACATGTATGCATGGGTTCTCCTCGTATATGTGTGGGTTCTCCACATGTATGCATGGGTTCTCCATGTCAATGTGTGGGTTCTCCACATGTATGCATGGCTTCTCTAGGTGTATTTGTGGATTCTCCACATGTATGCCTGGCCGCTCTAGGTGTATATGTGGGTTCTCCACATGTATGCATGTGTTCTCCATATCAATGTGTGGGTTCTCCACATGAATGCATGGGTTCTTCATGTTAATTTGTGTGTTCTCCACATGAATGCATGGGTTTTCCATGTGAATGTGTGGGGTCTCCACATGTATGCATGGGTCTTCCATGTGAATGTGTGGGTTCTTCACATGAATGCATGGGTTCTCCATGTTAATTTGTGGGTTCTCCACATGTATGCATGGGTTCTCCATGGCAATGTGTGGGTTCTCCACACATTGGGTGTCACTTGCCCAACTGCAAGCTGACGCTCTGTTCCAGTACTCCGTTTCCGAACTTCTGAAGCTCCGACATCATGTCGTCATCCTTCAGCCTCCACATGGTTGCACCATCCCTTCCGACATCACCTTTCAGCCCAACCGGAGATACATCCACCATGGATTGCGTGGTAAGTGCCTTCATAGGAACCCCGATCCCTCCATACCAACCCTGCTTTCAACACGTCGCCGCTCTCGGCGTGCTCGCCGGGATGCTAATTGCGCTAGCCTGGCTAGCTTACCCAGGGTGGCTAACCCTGCCTCCAAAACCAACTCCGCCACCGTCACCTTCGGTCTCCTGAACATCCGCTCACTTAATAATAAGGGGCTTTTAATCAGAGACGCAATTGCAGATCATAATCTTGACTTTTTATGCTTAACAGAGACCTGGCAGCTGCCTAATGATTTTATTTCCCTTAACGAGTCTGCCACACCTGGCTTTGTTTACGTTTGCCTGCCTCGTGTGTCTGGACGTGGTGGAGCTCTGGGATTGCTTCATCACGAGAGCTCGAAGGTTGTGCCAATTCCTGCTGCTCCTGTCTTTTCTTCTTTTGAGTACTCTGCCTCACTGCTGCCCGGACCCTCTCCCACAGTTATCACCCCCGTCTACCGTCCGGACCCTCTCCCACAGTTATCACTAGAGATGTCCCGATCAGGGTTTTTTTCCCCCGATTCCGAGTATGAGTCATTTGATTTTGAGGATCGGCCGATACCGATTCCCGATCCGATACTTCTATAATAAAATGAAAATTTAAGAGAAAAAGACAGTGTTTCCCCTACAGCAGTGTAGGGGAAACACTGCTGCCTAATCTGATTCTGAATCCTATCAGCTCGAAGGTGCAATTGGGGAATCAGGAGGTGCCATATTTGTTGTATTTTTTCGTTTTATTTATTCTTATTTTACTTTATTATGACACCTCCTCTGATCAATTACATTCTTCCAGCCATATTCTAAAAAAGAAAACATTTTTAGCATACATTTATATACCAAACTAACGTCAAATTAATGAGTAAGTAATCATTTATGCATGTCTGTGGAAATCACAAAGGAAGCTGGTTATTTCTTCATTTCTCTGAAGCTTGGAAACACATGATTATTTTTGGACAGCAAATAATACCAACACTAGATTTCAAATAAACTCTGAAACAACAGATAGGCCTAATGTAATGTGTGCTTCGGTTTTACTCCGTTCATTAATGGCAAACAAAGTTTAAGCAGCTTTCTTTTCTTTTTTCTGTCACTTCTCCGCGGGTCACGTCAACCAGCAGCAGCCCCATCAAACTCCCGCAGCGATGCACGCGCTGCACAACTAACGTTAAACCAGCACATTGTCGCGTTGCTTCGCTAAATATGAACCACGTGTTACACGTTATGTTGACTTATTGTTGTTTGCTTTGATTAATGGATCAAACTTTTTAAAAGCGGCTCATCAGTTCAGCTGCAGCCGCCTTCCCTGTAGTTATGTCTGAGTGAACAGGCTGCTGCCTGCTGGTGCGTTACATTTAAACTCCTGCACCGCCCGGTGATGCTGTAAACAGCACTGAGCTGCGTGCAGGACGGGGCGGTTCACATGAGGCAGAATCAAACCAACCGCTGGTCATAAAACTGAAACTGAGAGGAAACCACGCAGAGGAAAAAGAGGAGCAGCCCGCTGCTGCCGTATCAGTAAAGGAAACATTTAA
Source organism: Atherinomorus stipes (assembly GCA_023101725.1). Lineage (NCBI taxonomy): Eukaryota > Metazoa > Chordata > Actinopteri > Atheriniformes > Atherinidae > Atherinomorus > Atherinomorus stipes. Next base: position 40,802 of record JALJCO010009695.1, read on the forward strand.
CCGATCCCTGATCGGGAAGTAACAGCCGATTCCGATCGAGTCTGAAATCACGTGATCGGGCCCCGATCCCCGATCACGTGATCGGATCGGGACATCTCTAGTTATCACCCCCGTCTACCGTCCGGACCCTCTCCCACAGTTATCACCCCCGTCTACCGTCCAGACCCTCTCCCACAGTTGTCACCCCCGTCTACCGTCCGGACCCTCTCCCACAGTTATCACCCCCGTCTACCATCCAGACCCTCTCCCACAGTTGTCACCCCCGTCTACCGTCCGGACCCTCTCCCACAGTTGTCACCCCCTTCTACCATCCGGACCCTCTCCCACAGTTGTCACCCCCATCTACCATCCGGACCCTCTCCCACAGTTGCCACCCCCTTCTACCATCCGGACCCTCTCCCACAGTTGTCACCCCCATCTACCATCCAGACCCTCTCCCACAGTTGTCACCACCGTCTACCATCCGGACCCTCTCCCACAGTTGTCACCCCCATCTACCATCCAGACCCTCTCCCACAGTTGTCACCACCGTCTACCGTCCGGACCCTCTCCCACAGTTGTCACCACCGTCTACCATCCAGACCCTCTCCCACAGTTGTCACCACCGTCTACCGTCCGGACCCTCTCCCACAGTTGTCACCACCGTCTACCATCCAGACCCTCTCCCACAGTTGTCACCACCGTCTACCGTCCGGACCCTCTCCCACAGTTGTCAGCCCTGTCTACCATCCGGACCCTCTCCCACAGTTATCACCACCATCTACCATCCGGACCCTCTCCCAAAGTTGTCACCACCGTCTACCATCCGGACCCTCTCCCACAGTTGTCACCACCGTCTACCGTCCGGACCCTCTCCCACAGTTGTCAGCCCTGTCTACCATCTGACCCTCTCCCACAGTTATCACCACCATCTACCATCCGGACCCTCTCCCAAAGTTGTCACCACCGTCTACCATCCGGACCCTCTCCCACAGTCGTCACCACCGTCTACCATCCGGACCCTCTCCCACAGTTATCACCACCGTCTACCGTCCGGACCCTCTCCCACAGTTATCACCACCATCTACCATCCAGACCCTCTCCCACAGTCGTCACCCCCGTCTACCATCCCGACCCTCTCCCACAGTTGTCACCACCGTCTACCGTCCGGACCCTCTCCCACAGTTGTCACCCCCGTCTACCGTCCGGACCCTCTCCCACAGTCGTCACCCCCGTCTACCGTCCGAACCCTCTCCCACAGTTGTCATCCCCGTCTACCATCCGTACCATCCGGACCCTCTCCCACAGTTGTCACCCCCATCTACCATCTGTACCATCCGGACCCTCTCCCACAGTTGTCAGCCCCGTCTTCCATCCGGACCCTCACCCACAGTTGTCACCCCCGTCTACCGTCCGGACCCTCTGCCACAGTCGTCACCCCCGTCTACCATCCGGACCCTCTCCCACAGTCGTCACCCCTGTCTACCATCCGGACCCTCTCCCACAGTTGTCACCCCCGTCTACCGTCCGGACCCTCTCCCACAGTTGTCACCCCCATCTACCATCCGTACCATCCGGACCCTCTCCCACAGTTGTCAGCCCCGTCTTCCATCCGGACCCTCTCCCACAGTTGTCACCCCCGTCTACTGTCCGGACCCTCTCCCACAGTTGTCACCACCGTCTACTATCCGGACCCTCTCCCACAGTTGTCACCCCTGTCTACCATCCGGACCCTCTCCCACAGTTTCACCACCGTCTACCGTCCTCCCAAATATAATAAGGATTTTCTGAATGACTTTTCTCAGCTCCTCACACATCTTTCAACCCTCTCCCATAACCTTATCCTTTTGGGAGATTTCAACATTCACATGGACAATATCAGTGCTCCTCTCTCCAGAGACTTCTCATCCTGCCTGGAAAGCTTTGGTCATCAACTTCCCAACTCACTGCCAAAATCATATTCTAGATTTAGTTTCTTGTTCTGGCATCAACCGCTCTGACTGTAAATCCCACACTGTTGCTTTTTCTGACCACATGCTCATTACTTTTAACATTAACCTCCCCTTGTCTGAAATTATCCTCCCTTGCATCATCTCCTTCCAGAATGTAAAGGACATCAACATCAACACCTTTACTTCTGAGATCAATAATATCCCCTGTGTATCTGCCTGCTGTTTACCTGATGACCTGGTTTCCCACTACAATCAAAATGTCCATACTCTCCTGGACACCCATGCTCGTCTGAAATCTAGATCAGTCTCGTTCACCCACTCAGCTCCCTGGTTCACTCCTGCTCTACGTCAACTCAAATCTCCCGGTCCTCCGTGGGAACGCCTTGCCAATAAAACTGGACTCACCATTCACAGAAATATGTACAAGGACCACATCATACTGTACAAGACCTCCCTCTCCTCCACCAAATCTGCATACTACTCCAACTTAATCCACTTCAATTGTAACAACTCCAAAACCCTCTTTTCCCTTCTCACTTCCATCACCAAAGCTCCATCATATGCAATCCAATGACTTCTGCAATAAACTCATGTCCTTTTTTGTCTCCAAAATCACAGATATCCATAAACACCTGACCTCATCTGGAGCTGCAGTTTCTGGAGGTGACCTTGCTACCCCCTACCCAACCACCCTCTCCAGTTTTGACCTTCCCTCTGTTTAAGCCATCTCTGACTTCATTCATAAATCCAAACCTTCCACATGTCAGCTTGATCCTCCCGTCAACCCTGGTTAAATCCTGCTGCTCTTCATTTGCTCCACTCATCACCAAAATCATCCACTCCTCCTTAAGCTCTGGTTTAGTCCCCTCTGCACTCAAAACCTGCACAGTCACCCCAATTCTGAAAAAACCTGGCCTGGACCCCACCGACTTCAACAACTTTTGTCCCATATCCAATCTACCCTTCATATCCAAAATTCTGGAAAAATCTGTTGCCTCACAACTCCACAACCACCTGATGTCCAACAATATTTACAAACAGTTTCAATCTGGCTTCCATTCCCTGCACAGTACTGAAACCGCACTCATCAGGATCTCTGACGACCTCCTCATGGCGTCTGACTCTGGACTACTGTACATCCACGTTCTTCTGGACCTTACAGCAGCCATTTCCACGCCACTCTCCTCAGTCGAGAGAGAGTCAACCTCCCTCACCCATCTGCCTCGCTCCCACCAACCTCTCGCCCATCTGTCTCAGTCCCATCAAACTCCCTCACCCATCTGCCTCGCTCCCACCAACCTCTCTGACCCATCTATCTCAGTCCCATCAACCTCCCTCACAATCTGCCTCACTCCCACCAACCTCTCTCACCCATCTGTCTCAGTCCCACCAACCTCCCTCACCCTCTGCCTCACTCCCACCAACCTCCCTCACCCTTTTTCTCACTCCCACCAACCTCTCTCACCCATCTGTCTCAGTCCCACCAACCTCCCTCACCCATCTGCCTCACTCCCAACAACCTCCCTCACCCATCTGCCTCACTCCCACCAACCTCTCTCACCCAACTCTCTCAGTCCCACCAACCTCCCTCCCCCTTCTGCCTCGCTCCCACCAACCTCCCTCACTCTCGTCTCACTCCCACCAACCTCCCTCACCCTCTGCCTCAATCCCACCAACCTCTCTCACTCTCATCTCACTCCCACCAACCATCCCACCCTTTTTCTCACTCCCACCAACCTCTCTCACCCATCTGTCTCAGTCCCATCAACCTCCCTCACCCATCTGCCTCGCTCCCACCAACCTCTCTCGCCCATCTGTCTCAGTCCCATCAACCTCCCTCACCCATCTGCCTCACTCCCACCAACCTCTCTCACCCATCTGTCTCAGTCCCACCAACCTCCCTCACCCTCTGCCTCAATCCCACCAACCTCTCTCACTCTCATCTCACTCCCACCAACCATCCCACCCTTTTTCTCGCTCCCACCAACCTCTCTCACCCATCTGCCTCACTCCCAACAACCTCACTCACCCATCTGCCTCACTCCCACCAACCTCCCTCACCCTCTGTCTCACTCCCACCAATCTCCCTTACCGTCTGCCTCACTCCCACCAACCTCCCTCACCCTTTTTCTCACTCCCACCAACCTCTCTCACCCATCTGTCTCAGTCCCATCAACCTCCCTCACCATCTGCCTCACTCCCACCAACCTCTCTCACTCTCATCTACTCCCACCAACCTCCCTCACCCTCTGCCTCACTCCCACCAACCTCTCTCACCCATCTATCTCAGTCCCACCAACCTCCCTCACCATCTGCCTCACTCCCACCAACCTCTCTCACTCTCATCTACTCCCACCAACCTCCCTCACCCTCTGCCTCACTCCCACCAACCTCTCTCACCCATCTGTCTCAGTCCCACCAACCTCCCTCACCCTCTGCCTCACTCCCACCAACCTCCCTCACCCTTTTTCTCACTCCCACCTACCTCTCTCACCCATCTGTCTCAGTCCCACCAACCTCCCTCACCCATCTGCCTCACTCCCACCAACCTCCCTCACCCATCTGCCTCACTCCCACCAACCTCTCTCACCCAACTCTCTCAGTCCCACCAACGTCCCTCCCCCTTCTGCCTCACTCCCACCAACCTCCCTCACTCTCGTGTCACTCCCACCAACCTCCCTCACCCTCTGCCTCAATCCCACCAACCTCTCTCACTCTCATCTCACTCCCACCAACCACCCCACCCTTTTTCTCACTCCCACCAACCTCTCACCCATCTGTCTCAGTCCCATCAACTTCCCTCACCCATCTGCCTCGCTCCCACCAACCTCTCTCGCCCATCTGTCTCAGTCCCAACAACCTCCCTCACCCAGCTGCCTTGCTCCCACCAACCTCCCTCACCCTCCGTCTCACTCCCACCAATCTCCCTTACCATCTGCCTCACTCCCACCAACCTCCCTCACCCTTTTTCTCACTCCCACCAACCTCTCTCACCCGTCTGTCTCAGTCCCATCAACCTCCCTCACCATCTGCCTCACTCCCACCAACCTCTCTCACTCTCATCTACTCCCACCAACCTCCCTCACCCTCTGCCTCACTCCCACCAACCTCCCTCACCCATCTGTCTCAGTCCCACCAACCTCCCTCACCCTCTGCCTTGCTCCCACCAACCTCTCTGTCCCATCTATCTCAGTCCCACCAACCTCCCTCACCATCTGCCTCACTCCCACCAACCTCTCTCACCCATCTGTCTCAGTCCCACCAACCTCCCTCACCCTCTGCCTTGCTCCCACCAACCTCTCTGACCCGACTCTCTCAGTCCCACCAACCTCCCTCACCATCTGCCTCACTCCCACCAACCTCTCTTACTCTCATCTACTCCCACCAACCTCCCTCACCCTCTGCCTCACTCCCACCAACCTCCCTCACCCTCTGTCTCACTCCTACAAATCTCCCTTACCATCTGCCTCACTCCCACCAACCTCCCTCACCCTTTTTCTCACTCCCACCAACCTCTCTCACCCATCTGTCTCAGTCCCATCAACCTCCCTCACCATCTGCCTCACTCCCACCAACCTCTCTCACTCTCATCTACTCCCACCAACCTCCCTCACCCTCTGCCTCACTCCCACCAACCTCTCTCCCATCTGTGTCAGTCCCACCAACCTCCCTCACCCTCTGCCTTGCTCCCACCAACCTCTCTGACCCATCTATCTCAGTCCCACCAACCTCCCTCACCATCTGCCTCACTCCCACCAACCTCTCTCACTCTCATCTACTCCCACCAACCTCCCTCACCCTCTGCCTTGCTCCCACCAACCTCTCTGACCCATCTATCTCGGTCCCACCAACCTCCCTCACCATCTGCCTCACTCCCACCAACCTCTCTCACTCTCATCTACTCCCACCAACCTCCCTCACCCTCTGCCTCACTCCCACCAACCTCTCTCACCCATCTGTCTCAGTCCCACCAACCTCCCTCACCCTCTGCCTCACTCCCACCAACCTCCCTCACCCATCTGTCTCACTCCTACCAACCTCCCTTACCCATCTGTCACACTCCCACCAACCTCACTCACCCTCTGCCTCACTCCCACCAACCTCCCTCACCCTCTGCCTCACTCCCACCAACCTCCCTCACCCTCTGTCTCACTCCTACCAACCTCCCTTACCATCTGCCTCACTCCCACCAACCTCCCTCACCCTTTTTCTCACTCCCACCAACCTCTCTCACCCATCTGTCTCAGTCCCATCAACCTCCCTCACCATCTGCCTCACTCCCACCAACCTCTCTCACTCTCATCTACTCCCACCAACCTCCCTCACCCTCTGCCTCACTTCCACCAACCTCTCTCACCCATCTGTCTCAGTCCCACCAACCTCCCTCACCCTCTGCCTTGCTCCCATCAACCTCTCTGACCCATCTATCTCAGTCCCACCAACCTCCCTCACCATCTGCCTCACTCCCACCAACCTCTCTCACTCTCATCTACTCCCACCAACCTCCCTCACCCTCTGCCTTGCTCCCACCAACCTCTCTGACCCATCTATCTCAGTCCCACCAACCTCCCTCACCATCTGCCTCACTCCCACCAACCTCTCTCACTCTCATCTACTCCCACCAACCTCCCTCACCCTCTGCCTCACTCCCACCAACCTCCCTCACCCATCTGTCTCAGTCCCACCAACCTCCCTCACCCTCTGCCTCACTCCCACCAACCTCCCTCACCCATCTGTCTCACTCCTACCAACCTCCCTTACCCATCTGTCACACTCCCACCAACCTCACTCACCCTCTGCCTCACTCCCACCAACCTCCCTCACCCTCTGTCTCACTCCCACCAACCACCCCACCCTTTTTCTCACTCCCACCAACCTCTCTCACCCTGTCTCACTCCCACCAATCTCCCTTACCATCTGCCTCACTCCCACCAACCTTCCTCACCCTTTTTCTCACTCCCACCAACCTCTCTCACCCATCTGTCTCAGTCCCATCAACCTCCCTCACCCATCTGCCTCACTCCCACCAACCTCTCTCGCCCACCTGTCTCAGTCCCATCAACCTCCCTCACCCATCTGCCTCGCTCCCACCAACCTCCCTCACCCTCTGTCTCACTCCCACCAATCTCCCTTACCATCTGCCTCACTCCCACCAACCTCCCTCACCCTTTTTCTCACTCCCACCAACCTCTCTCACCCATCTGTCTCAGTCCCATCAACCTCCCTCACCATCTGCCTCACTCCCACCAACCTCTCTCACTCTCATCTACTCCCACCAACCTCCCTCACCCTCTGCCTCACTCCCACCAACCTCTCTCACCCATCTGTCTCAGTCCCACCAACCTCCCTCACCCTCTGCCTTGCTCCCACCAACCTCTCTGACCCATCTATCTCAGTCCCACCAACCTCCCTCACCCTCTGCCTCACTCCCACCAACCTCTCTCACTCTCATCTACTCCCACCAACCTCCCTCACCCTCTGCCTCACTCCCACCAACCTCCTTCACCCTTCTGTCTCAGTCCCACCAACCTCCCTCACCCTCTTCGTCACTCCCACCAACCTCCTTCACCCAACTGCCTCAGTCCCACCAACCTCTCTCACCCTTCTGTCTCAGTCCCACCAACCTCCCTCACCCTCTTCCTCACTCCCACCAACCTCCCTCACCCATCTGCCTCACTCCCACCAACCTCCCTCACCCATCTGTCACACTCCCACCAACCTCACTCACCCTCTTCCTCACTCCCACCAACCTCTCTCACCCATCTGTCTCAGTCCCATCAACCTCCCTCACCCATCTGCCTCACTCCCACCAACCTCTCTCGCCCACCTGTCTCAGTCCCATCAACCTCCCTCACCCATCTGCCTCGCTCCCACCAACCTCCCTCACCCTCTGTCTCACTCCCACCAATCTCCCTTACCATCTGCCTCACTCCCACCAACCTCCCTCACCCTTTTTCTCACTCCCACCAACCTCTCTCACCCATCTGTCTCAGTCCCATCAACCTCCCTCACCATCTGCCTCACTCCCACCAACCTCTCTCACTCTCATCTACTCCCACCAACCTCCCTCACCCTCTGCCTCACTCCCACCAACCTCTCTCACCCATCTGTCTCAGTCCCACCAACCTCCCTCACCCTCTGCCTTGCTCCCACCAACCTCTCTGACCCATCTATCTCAGTCCCACCAACCTCCCTCACCCTCTGCCTCACTCCCACCAACCTCTCTCACTCTCATCTACTCCCACCAACCTCCCTCACCCTCTGCCTCACTCCCACCAACCTCCTTCACCCTTCTGTCTCAGTCCCACCAACCTCCCTCACCCTCTTCGTCACTCCCACCAACCTCCTTCACCCAACTGCCTCAGTCCCACCAACCTCTCTCACCCTTCTGTCTCAGTCCCACCAACCTCCCTCACCCCTCTTCCTCACTCCCACCAACCTCCCTCACCCATCTGCCTCACTCCCACCAACCTCCCTCACCCATCTGTCACACTCCCACCAACCTCACTCACCCTCTTCCTCACTCCCACCAACCTCTCTCCCCCAACTCTCTCAGTCCCACCAACCTCCCTCCCCCATCTGCCTCACTCCCACCAACCTCCCTCACTCTCATCTCACTCCCACCATCCTCCCTCACCCTCTTTTTCATTCCCACCAACCTCTCTCACCCATCTGTCTCAGTCCCACTAACGTCCCTCACCCATCTGCCTCACTCCCACCAACCTCCCTCACCCATCTGCCTCATTCCCACCAACCTCTCTCACCCATATGTGTCAGTCCCACCAACCTCCCTCACCCATCTGCCTCACTCCCACCAACCTCCCTCACCCTCTGTCTCCAAGACATCCACTGTTGGTTTCCTCAAACTGAACAGCTCTAAAACCGAAGTCCTCCTAGTCGGCACACCTCACGCTCTTTCCAAAGCCAATAACTTCTCCATTACCCTCCATGATTCAACTATCCCCCCCCCTTCCCTCAGGTTAAGAGTCTGGGTGTTGTCCTCAAGTCTCACATTGTAAAACATCACCCGATCCGCCTACTTCCACCTGCATAACATCTCTCCCTCTCGTCCCTCCCTCACTTCCCAAACCACTGTCATCCATGTTCACAGCCTCATCACCTCTCACATTGACGACTGCAATTCACTTCTGTTCCGCCTCCTAAATAAGTCCCTCCAAAAAACTGCAGCTCCATCAAAACTCTGCAACACGCCTTATTACACGGAATCATATCACTCCCATCTTGCAGCAACTCGACCGGGTCCCAGTCAAACAAAGGATCATCTTCAAAATCCTCCTCAAGGCCCTCCATAACATGGCTCCATCTTCCATCTCTGATCTCCTTTACGTTAACACCCCTACCCGCTCCCTACCGTCCTCCCTCACCTTCCATCTCTGATCTCCTTCACGTTAACACCCCTACACGCTCCCTACCGTCCTCCCTCACCTTCCATCTATGATCTCCTTCACGTTAACACCCCTACCCGCTCCCTACCATCCTCCCTCACCTTCCATCTCTGATCTCCTCCACGTTAACACCCCTACCCGCTCCCTACCGTCCTCCCTCACCTTCCATCTCTGATCTCCTTCACGTTAACACCCCTACCCGCTCCCTACCATCCTCCCTCACCTTCCATCTCTGATCTCCTTTACGTTAACACCCCTATACGCTCCCTACCATCCTCCCTCACCTTCCATCTCTGATGTCCTTCACGTTAACACCCCTACCCGCTCCCTACCATCCTCCCTCACCTTCCATCTCTGATCTCCTCCCCGTTAACACCCCTACCCCGCTCCCTACCGTCCTCCCTCACCTTCCATCTCTGATCTCCCTTCACGTTAACACCCCTACCCGCTCCCTACCATCCTCCCTCACCTTCCATCTCTGATCTCCTTTACGTTAACACCCCTATACGCTCCCTACCATCCTCCCTCACCTTCCATCTCTGATGTCCTTCACATTAACACCCCTACCCGCTCCCTACCATCCTCCCTCACCTTCCATCTCTGATCTCCTTTACGTTAACACCCCTGCCTGCTCCCTATCGTCCTCCCTCACCTTCCATCTATGATCTCCTTTACGTTAACACCCCTGCCCGCTCCCTACCATCCTCCCTCACCTTCCATCTCTGATCTCCTTTACGTTAACACCCCTATACGCTCCCTACCATCCTCCCTCACCTTCCATCTCTGATGTCCTTCACATTAACACCCCTACCCGCTCCCTACCATCCTCCCTCACCTTCCATCTCTGATCTCCTTCACGTTAACACCCCTACCCGCTCCCTACCATCCTCCCTCACCTTCCATCTCTGATCTCCTTTACGTTAACACCCCTATACGCTCCCTACCATCCTCCCTCACCTTCCATCTCTGATGTCCTTCACATTAACACCCCTACCCGCTCCCTACCATCCTCCCTCACCTTCCATCTCTGATCTCCTTTACGTTAACACCCCTGCCCGCTCCCTATCGTCCTCCCTCACCTTCCATCTATGATCTCCTTTACGTTAACACCCCTACCCGCTCCCTACCGTCCTCCCTCACCTTCCATCTCTGATCTCCTTCACGTTAACACCCCTACACGCTCCCTACCGTCCTCCCTCACCTTCCATCTATGATCTCCTTCACGTTAACACCCCTACCCGCTCCCTACCATCCTCCCTCACCTTCCATCTCTGATCTCCTCCACGTTAACACCCCTACCCGCTCCCTACCGTCCTCCCTCACCTTCCATCTCTGATCTCCTTCACGTTAACACCCCTACCCGCTCCCTACCATCCTCCCTCACCTTCCATCTCTGATCTCCTTTACGTTAACACCCCTATACGCTCCCTACCATCCTCCCTCACCTTCCATCTCTGATGTCCTTCACGTTAACACCCCCTACCCGCTCCCTACCATCCTCCCTCACCTTCCATCTCTGATCTCCTCCACGTTAACACCCCTACCCGCTCCCTACCGTCCTCCCTCACCTTCCATCTCTGATCTCCTTCACGTTAACACCCCCTACCCGCTCCCTACCATCCTCCCTCACCTTCCATCTCTGATCTCCTTTACGTTAACACCCCTATACGCTCCCTACCATCCTCCCTCACCTTCCATCTCTGATGTCCTTCACATTAACACCCCTACCCGCTCCCTACCATCCTCCCTCACCTTCCATCTCTGATCTCCTTTACGTTAACACCCCTGCCTGCTCCCTATCGTCCTCCCTCACCTTCCATCTATGATCTCCTTTACGTTAACACCCCTGCCCGCTCCCTACCATCCTCCCTCACCTTCCATCTCTGATCTCCTTTACGTTAACACCCCTATACGCTCCCTACCATCCTCCCTCACCTTCCATCTCTGATGTCCTTCACATTAACACCCCTACCCGCTCCCTACCATCCTCCCTCACCTTCCATCTCTGATCTCCTTCACGTTAACACCCCTACCCGCTCCCTACCATCCTCCCTCACCTTCCATCTCTGATCTCCTTTACGTTAACACCCCTATACGCTCCCTACCATCCTCCCTCACCTTCCATCTCTGATGTCCTTCACATTAACACCCCTACCCGCTCCCTACCATCCTCCCTCACCTTCCATCTCTGATCTCCTTTACGTTAACACCCCTGCCCGCTCCCTATCCCCCCCCCCGTCCTCCCTCACCTTCCATCTCTGATCTCCTTTACGTTAACACCGCTACCCGCTCCCTACCGTCCTCCCTCACCTTCCATCTCTGATCTCCTTTACGTTAACACCCCTACCCGCTCCCTACCATCCTCCCTCACCTTCCATCTCTGATCTCCTTTACGTTAACACCCCTACCCGCTCCCTACCGTCCTCCCTCACCTTCCATCTCTGATCTCCTTTACGTTAACACCCCTACCCGCTCCCTATCGTCCTCCCTCACCTTCCATCTATGATCTCCTTTACGTTAACACCCCTACCCGCTCCCTACCGTCCTCCCTCACCTTCCATCTCTGATCTCCTTTACGTTAACACCGCTACCCGCTCCCTACCGTCCTCCCTCACCTTCCATCTCTGATCTCCTTTACGTTAACACCCCTACCCGCTCCCTACCGTCCTCCCTCACCTTCCATCTCTGATGTCCTTCACGTTAACACCCCTACCCGCTCCCTACCGTCCTCCCTCACCTTCCATCTCTGATGTCCTTCACGTTAACACCCCTACCAGCTCCCTACCGTCCTCCCTCACCTTCCATCTCTGAGATCCTTCTGATCTTTATGACACGTCCTTCACGTTTTGTTTTCTGTTGTACCTCTTATGCTTGTGTGCTTACTGTTTAGCTTCCTGTTTTTAATGTTTTATCTGCCTGTATTCTGACCTTGTGTGTTTTGAGAAGGCACTTTCAAATAAAATGTATTACTATTATTATTATTATTAGGTATGCATGGCCTCTCTAGGTGTATGTCTGGGTTTTTCACATGTATGCATGATTCTATCTGTATGTGCGGGTTCTCTACATGTATGTGTGGGTTCTCTCTAGTACTTCACCTTCCTCCCACCATCAACAAACATGCGGCTGAGGGGGAGGTAAACAGCTTTTCCTTGTAAAAGAGACTGTGCATCTCAGTCGGACTTGCTCGTATAAATAAAGGTTAAATAAAAATATCTGGGTGAATTTTTACAGTTAGCGGAAGACGATTCATGCTACAGTTTGTCTAAACTATCACCTTTAAAGTCAAAATCACACATTTTAATTAGTTGTTTTCCTGAACTAGACGCAGGAAAGGATTAGAACATAACGTTTTTGTTCTGTTGCACAGCACGTGGAATCGCTCATACATGCTAACACAGCAGTAACACGAAGAATTGTATTTCCATTGGTCTCATGGTAACAGTAGCTTCTCAATCTCCATAGCGATTTTGTGAATCTCGCAAGATTTTGTAATAGAACGATAAAATATTGTGAGATTTCATTAGTCAAATGGATAGATACCGCATTTTTAAATGTCAATATTATATCAGCATTTGAAAATATTGAGAAATTTTTGTAAATCCTCGCGAGGTTTCGTAACAGAATAATGAAATATTGTGATATTTCCTTAGTAAAATCGATCGATACTATGTTTTCCAATGTCAATATGATATCAGCATATGAAAATATTGTGATATTTCAATGTATTGATATTTCTTCCCACCCCTAGTCTTTAGAAGTTTTAAAGTCTGTAAAAAAAAGAAGTTTTTGAAGAAGAAATAATTTGGGGGTTTTTAGACTTTAGTGGGCTGATTGGTTAAATATCAGTTAAATATTCATGGGGTGGCCGATGTCCGTTACTCAGTTTTAAGGCCGATTTAGGCCGATACCGATAGGGGGCAAATTATATCGTGCATCCTTACAAAGAATGCATCAAGACAAGTACGCTCCACATTCCCGAATGTGTACTTGCTCCGCCCACTTTTCTGAGTCTGCATTGGAGGTGACTTTTGTAAGCTTCAGGCATAAGGCACTGTGGTGTAACAATAGTGGAGGAGAAAAGTCGTAGCTATAAGTGCTGAAAATACTCAGCAGTATTAGTACTATATAGTACTCAGAAAATACTACGCAATGTTGGTTTTTTATAACTTTCCTACAACAGAGTTGTTTTACTTCAACTTCTTGGTGGTTTGATGAAGTTTAAAGGCAGGACTTTTAAAAAAAACAAACGTGCACGTCCATTTTTTAATACTAATGGGTGATGAAGTGCTAAATACCAAAAAGAATGTTTCCACCACATTTCTCTCCGTTGCCTTGAACAGGCTGTGTGCTGCATAAAGCTGCAATTTGGTATCCGAATTTCCCGCACTGCCCTGCAGACGTGATGTCAAATGACGCTACATCTGCAGTTTTAATACAGGAAGAAGACGGTCGCGGTGAATTCAAACACTGTAAGCGATAGTTATGGATTCTTCTGCCTACAGCAAAAGATTCAGATCAACTGAAAGACACTAAAACGTGGAACTACGAAGAAAAAGGTTAGTAAACAACATTATAGCTTCAGTTTGTGCTCCGTGACGGCTTGGCTCGTGGCTGCAGTTACCTGAAGCGCCAGTCGTGGCAGTTGCGAGTTTCGTTTCTTAATCTTGCCTCAGGTCCCTTTAAACCATTATTAGAAGTGACTAGCGGTTTCATAAACAGGGACTGAACATCTAATGCTAGCTAACAGTAAGATGGTTGCGCAGATTAGCTGGATCTAAGTGTCACATTCAAGCAGAGCTTTCTGCTGGGCTAAAAGTTATGGAGGCCGTTTGTTCAGCAGATCGTTTCCGTGTCGCCTGATTTCTGCTGAGTCATGAAGGCGGACTACTACTACTACTACTACTGTTCAGTAGCTGTGTCGCCTCAGCAGAAATCAGGCGACACGGCAACAATCTGCTGAACAAACAGCCTCCATGACTCAGCAGAAAGCTCTGGTGAGCAGCAGGCTTTGAAGAGCATCTCTGATGAGTGTTTCCACCCCCTGAAACTGTCCCAACTGACTTCTGGTGAGGGGAAGCTGCTTTCAGCGGGACCGTGTGTGTGTGTG